>VZSF01003420.1:0-52615 GCA_013398295.1 Chionis minor
ATTCTATGATTCTATGAATAAAATTCAGTGTAGAAACTAAAACTGGGAAAATGTCAGTGACCTTTATGTGCCCTGGCTAAGTTCAGCCAAAAGTGGACTTCTGTTTATATACATTGAGAACTGGTTACCTTCTGTTATATTGTATTGTGCAGCATGCTCTGTTTGCCAAATACTGCTTCCACCTGCATTCCTAGTGAATATGCATGAAGAATAATCAGATGTAGAGCAAGAGCTGAATATGGCCCTCACAAATCTAACACCAGCAAGTATGTAATGCTACAAACAAGATCCTCCTCCCATAGGGTCAATCAGCATCAGTGCAAGAGACTCCTCTGTAGTTAAATCAGAAATGAAAAATGATGAGTTAAAAATATTTAATAAATACTCTTGACAGATAAGGGAATTTTTCAATAAAAACGTTTTGATGGACTCAAATACATTACATAATAAATAATTGCAAATAATTGATGGTGTTCCCTTCGATAGGTGAAAGCAAAACTTTAATATCTTTTTATCCCCCTCCCTTTTTTTTTGGTCTGCTGTAGTCACTGACTGCTTTGATATGGAACTGTGATGATTTTGCAGACCTTCATGATGTTTTTGTGTCAGGCATTTAAGTCTATGTTTTCAAAGAATGCTCTTTGGTGATGAAGGGCTTCTCCTTAACAGAGAGTAGAGCAACATCAGTGCTGCTTTAGGTCCACATATTAGCATCTACAGCACCTGTGCTGTCTCCATCCTTTAGGCTGGGGACGAGTCTGGACTGAGACTTCTTTCTGGGGAGTTTTTCCTTCATTATTCCTTTTTTGTTCCACCTCCTTGCATCCTGCTCTGCCCCTTCATCCTCCCTCTTTCTCCCTGCTTCACAGCACTCTGTATGTGCTGCTCTGTGTTTCTCACTCCACCACGCAGCTCTGCCAGCCCGCTGGCACCACCATGTCATCCTGCCACTTCCACTGCAGGGCAAGCACGGTGGGAGTGAAGCCGAGGCATTTTCTTGTTGTGCGGAGACATGTACAGAAGAGCAGCAGGGTGACAAGGAGGAATAGCACCCTGCTGGGACACACAGGAAACAGGGGAGCATCCTCCACCCTGGCGATGGCCAAGAGAAGTGAGCAACTAGAGGGCTGGGTCAGCACTGCTACATGAATAAGCCAAGAAGTAGGGTGTCTTATAGGGTATACGCCACGTGGAGAAGGCAACTAAAGGGCACATGAATATAGGTCAGCTGAAGGTATTTGAAAACCCCACTGGGCCTGCATCGGAGAGGAGCCTGCTCCCTTACTCTGTGTGGTGGTGGAGCGGCTCCGGCAGACCCTTCCCAGCACGCTCTGCAGCCCCAGCCCCAGCCCTGCAGTGTGCTGTGTCTTGCCTCGCACAATGAGCCCCCCAAGGGCTGTTCCCTGCTGTGCTCATTAGCTGAATACACCAAGCCTGATGTGACTGAACATTAATCAACACTACAAAATTTCCCTCCTATTATTGCCCTTGTTTTTATGATGTAAATAATATCAGACGGTTCCAGCTATTCCAACTGCCTGCTAGGTAGCAAGTGGCAGGGGGGCCAGCCAGGGCTTCCTGGGTTTCTTCCTGACATCACAGGGGTTCGTCTGCAGGTCTGCGGCACGCAGAGAGGTACAGGACAAAGAGGGCTGTGCAGCCGGGTGGGAAGCCTGCCAGGTGCTGTCATGTCCTGAGTGGCAGAAGGGCCTTGAGGTTCTTCTACTGCCACAGGGTCCTATGGGAGACCCTTCCTTTTGCAAGCAGAAAGCACGGGGCAGGAGAGGGGCAGCCTGGTGGGTGGCTTCATGTGGGCATGGAGGAAACCATTTGCACAGCTGCGCAGCCCCAAAGGGGTTTGCTTGCTTGCTCCCTTTCTCCCCTGCTTTCTTAACATCAGCAACGAAGAGGCTGGAATTTCCTGGAGTAGAGGAGAAACAATGGGTTAATGACATCCGGGGGGCACAATACTGAAAATTGCTGTAGCTGAAAGCAGATTTTTTTTTTTATTTATTTTAAACTGACTTTGGTTAAACCATCAGATTTGGGGGTTTGCTAAGAGAAGCAAGTGACCTTTTTCAGCAGACTCAATCTGGACAGTTTGAGCCCTTCTGATGCTCCCAAGCTCTCCAGATGAAATGGAGTGGATGCTACATTCCTCGCTTTGCCAGTCGGAGTCTTCTGGAAACCTAATTTGGCCAGTCTGCAGGACCCCTTTGCCGACAGTCGTCAGTTAGGAAAAGCAGACGAGTCAAATTCCTGCCGAGCCCAAGCCCGCACACCAGAGCATCCCCATCCCTTTTTAATTCGATGCCACTAAACCCGTTTCAGTTTCCAGGGCTCCGCACGCAGCCGGGATCCCGACAGGTGCAGCTTTTGCTGGACCTGGGCGAGGTCTCCGGCTCTGCCGGGCTCAGACACCGCAACCGACACCGACGCAGACGCCGGTCCGTCCCGCCTCGGGCCCCAACGGGGCCCCCCCTTCTCGCCCACCCCTGGCCTCGCCCGTGCCCCGCCGCGGCCCCGCGACGGCTCGGCGCTGCCCCCGCNCCCGGGCCGCGCCGCGCCGCCCGCCCCCCGAGGTAAGGGCCCCTGCCCACCTTGGGCTAGCAAGCTCTTCTTTACCCTCTCCATTCGGGACGGCGTCGGGGTTGCAGCGCCCCGGCCCCTCCGCGGCGAGCCCCGGGCTGGCAGGGAAAGGGGGGCTGGGGAGTCGGCAGCCCCGCAGGTGCGAGGGGAGCCGGAGCCATCCTGGGCGGGGAGGGCGGGGACGGACGGGATGGATGGGGCGCTGCCGGGATGGATGGGGCGCTGCCGCTGCCCGGCGGGGCGCGGGAAGCGCCCGCGGAGCTGCCCTGACCCCGCCGGAGCCCCCACCCGCGCTTTGCCCCGCCGGGTGCCCCCCGAGGTGGTGGACCGGGGGAGGTCGGGTGTAGCCGCTCCATCAGCTTCCCCCCAAATCAGCGGGAAAAGTGGCCCGGTTTTCTAGGGGTGCCGGTAGGTGTGTTGAACGTCGGAAGAGCGCTTTTTCAGTTGCAAGCTCTCATAAATGAGAAGCGAGTTGCTAAGCTATGAAAACTCATCGGGAAAGCCCTGCTTCATAAAGTGTGTGGGAAAACAGGTACCTCCTAATTCCAGCATTACTTTGGCAATATTGTGCACGTAGCAGGTCAGGAGCTGCTTTCTTTTAGAGCGTGCATAAAGTGAGGGTATTGCTCTCCAGCAGCACCTTGTGACTGGAACCAGCTCAGCCCCTGAGCGCAGCAGTTAGTGTAACTTGGTGCCACTCCAGGAGCCTTAAAGCTGCTCCTGGTTCACTCTGCGTTTTTTAACCCCCTCCGTTTTCTTACAAAATGATGTTTGACACTTTAAGCGGTTTTTCCTTAGTTAACTGAAGCAGATCTAAAAGATGGCCAATCAGGTTAATTTAGCTGCGTTTCCAAAAGGCTTTATTAAAGTCCTCCTTGAAGTAAAAACATTTCAGAGAATTCTCATATCGAGAAGTAGAATATTGCCGTATTTTAAAAAATAGAGGCAGACTTCCATCTTGTTAGGGGCAGTGGCCAGTGAAAGACCCCACTCTCAACATGTGAAATTTTCACCTTCTTGTAGTCAGTCAGAAATCATTGCAGTGGGAGTAGGGTTTCATGCCAGGTGTCTAAGACTTCATTAATTACCTTGAAAAGTGCTGAACAGTGCTGGAGCAGTGTTTACATTTGTGGTTATTATGGTTAGCTGTGACCAAAGAAGAACCTTGGAGTCTCAAAAAGCTGGTCTGACATGGCAGCAGAATTAAGGGAAAGAAAGAGTCTTTTATTTTGAGCTCCAGCCTCTGCTGTGCCACTGGTGTCATTCCTCAGTGCTTCCTCATCTTAGGGCCTTCCATTATGCCTTCTGGCTCCCATCTAAAGAACTTGATGCTTTTGGGCAGATCTCTGAAGAGTGGTTTGCCACTGTCTCAAAGCGTAGCAGGACGCTTGTTAGCATTTTCATAGGAGGGTGAGCAGCTCCCTTCTCAAAACCACAGAAAGCAGGTGGGGGAGGGAATTCCTGGTCCGTCTCGTGAGGGGGCTCGGTTTAGCCTGGTGGGTATGCACACACGCGCTCATGCTCGCAGGCATGCCCAAGTCCTCACTCTCACTGCATGGATTGAAAACAGCTGCTTGTGCCGTTCAGCTTTGGCTGTTCCTTTCTATCCATTTGTTTTCAAGTCTGCTTTTCCAGGCAGAGGAATAAAGACAGGAGATTCTCCTAAAAAGGAAAACCTGAAATGCCTGTGGATCTTGTTCTTTTCCAATAAGTAATTTGCTATATAACGTCTACAAGCTCTCTCTGCCAACTCTACTGAGAATGTAAAATGAGTTTCTATAACCTCATTGCTCTTCTGTCAGCCACTTTTGCTAGCATGTGTGTGTAATTTAGAAAAGGATGGGTCTGGTCACATACTGCATCTACATGCTGGTCAGTGGAGATAACCCAAAAGAGGATTCGATAACATGTTGCCAGAGGATCTGGTTAAGGCAATGTGCCTTATGGAATGCAACTACCAAATTAATTTGAGCATTTGTTTAAATATGCAAAAACCTCAATACATGTTTTCTGTAAGGTTATACTGATGTTTGCCAGTATTTAGTCATTACTTTTATAATATTCCTCTGTATTTTTAAGTGTTTGGCTCTAGCAGAGATTAATTAGTCTCACAGGTATTGATATAAAATCAGCCAATAGACCTAGAAGAGCTGGACAAAATGTATACCTATACTTTGTGTTGTCAAAGACTTAAGTACTATATTGCACTGCTTTGGCTGAGAAGACACGGCTGTATTTTATGAATGATTATTACCTGCAAAATGCTGTTGTACAGAGTAGCGAGTTGCATTTCAGTCTCTTGCTTGGGCAATTGCATTGCTCTTTGTGCACTAAATGTGATAAAATACCAAGCCTTTTGCCTCTGCTGTCTGGGTCGCTAGTTTCAGTGGCAACAGTGGTTGTCCTGGAATGCTGTAAATCTGAACTGCGTGAAAGAAAAGTCATTTGAACAGGTCCATCTCAGATACGTGTTTCTTAGTTGTTTGACAACAGCGTTACAAGTACTTGCCTGATTCTTTTTGTATTGAGTCCTGAAAACTCTCAGTAGAGTCATGGGGTTCTTGGAGGCAACACAAGTGTATACTTAGGTGATGAATTGTATTTCAATGGTTTCATGAGATAAAGGAAAAACCTCTTCATTTTTCTCCTTTGGAAATGACATTAGCGTCTACATGAATGGATGCTCCAGAGTGAGCAATGGAAGCAGTATAAACCCAGGCTCTAATACCAGGGAGCAGGGTTTCCCACATGGCTGTTGGTAGGTCTGTGTGCACATGTGATTGCCCTCCGAGCACTGTTCAGTCTCCTCCTGGTTGTAGCGTATGGAAACACTGGATCAGTAGGATGGCCCTTAGTCAACAGCAACAACTTTGAGGTTGTCCTGAGTGGAAAAGGCTCATCTTCAAAGGCCTACTGGTTTTTTTTGGCCTGGGAAACTAAACTTAGTGGTGCAACTGTGGGCTGCAATCAAGGTAAGGTGCAGCTTGCTGTCATGTGCCTTTGCTGTCTGCCTGGTGTTAGGGCTTATCTCTGGTGGCAGCTCTACAGTATTGTCCTGTCATGAAAGGAAAATATGGCCCAGCTATGATAGGCCTGTGGAGTGGCAGGGGTATACAATGGCCAAATACACCCTTACGACTATGCACAAGTGTTATTTAAATATTTTTCAGACTTCATTGGAAGGGTGTAATGTATATATACACTGCTTTAGTAGTAGTGGGTTGAAATAGGAGATTATCAAGAAACCTAGTGGAATAGTTTATTAAGTTTGGAGACATCATTGATTTAGGAACACTGAGGAAACTCCCAATTTGTTGTTTTAGTGCTGTAAGGGGGGTAGCTGACATACGTACAAGTGGAATGCTAGATTCTTTGCTGATGCAATGTGCAAAAAACTAAAAGAAAAACTTGAAACAGCTTTCACTATGCCTTCAGGGTTTTGTTTTTTTTTTTGTCAGGCCTGTCTTTCTTTGTTATCCATGCCAGAGGGAGAGATGAGTCTTAATTATATAATATATCTTCTGAGAAGTCAGTGAAGTGAGAAGGAGGTTATGAATATCATATTGCTTACGTGGCTTTTTAGCATTTTAATTGGTGCCCTGCAAATGCTGTCAAAATGGTACTTTGGGTAAGTATACGGGAAATCTGTCTGAAAACTTCGATGCTGGATCCTCAGTCTAATTGAAATGTGAACACAAGCATCTGAATTTATGAAAGCAGAAATAGGTTTAAAAGCTTTCTGTTGAGATGCATCCTCAGAAAAGAAGAATTTGAGATATCTACCTGAAAATATATGAATACCTCAATTTGAAGACTAAATATTTCTATGTTAGTGACTTATCAATAATTCCTTTTTTAGAAAGTTGCTAAAAGATGATCAGTTGTAACAAAATCTACATAGTTTGATAGAGTCATAGAATAGCTTTGGTTGGAAGGGACCTGCTGTGGATGGGGACATCTTTCACTAAATGAGGTTGCTTAAGACGTCCCTGCCAGTGCCCCGGGGGGTTGAACTGGATGATCCTTAAAGGTGATCTTCATACTGTTAACTTTTCTTTTCATAGTATTTATTTTAGGTAGGACAACTTGGTCTCATTTTAAAGTATTCATATGGAAATAGGAAAGAGTCTACAGTTGCCAATGGGTGACTTCAGACTACACTTTTTGCTCATTATTGTATTCAAACTGCTGTTGAAATTCGCTTATTTTTCAGTTTTTGATCTTCTTCCCTATTCCAACAAGAAAGTGGTAACAAACTTCTTGCAACAAGCATTTGGTGATCCTACGCTGAATGAAGTGTACTTGCTCTCAACATTCAAACTGCATCCAAAGAGCACAGCCACCATATTTGGCCTCTATTCATCTGCTGACAACAGCAAGTATTTTGAATTTGCAGTAATGGGACGGATGAATAAAGGTGAGTTGTTTGGAGTATGTAGGGGAAATTAACTTTGGGTCATAGTCGTTAAGCTGTCACAGATGGACTTTTAAAACTGTGTGATTAACCTTCGTGCTTGAGTAATTCCTGTTGCCTGCTATTGACACTTAGGAACCCCCCTCACAAGATAAAAGTGTTGGTAACATCCCTTCTCTTTCCTTTCTCTTGCTGGATGCTGCTCCTCCTGGCCAGGAGAAGCTGACCTGACAGTCAGTTGGTATCTCCACTCTGAGCAATGCTGAGAAAGGAGGAAAAAAAATGGAGTATGGAGAAAGGAGACAATTTTTTTTTTTTTGTGGTTTTGTTGGGTTTTTTTATTTTTTCTTTTCTTCTTTTTCCCCTTGGGACAATCACTGGTTCTTATTACTCAGGAATGTGAGGGACACGCACATGCTGCCTCATGCATATAAAAGGCAGGTTCTTGTTCTGCTGACCCTGAAGGTTAGATGTAACTATGCAAGACAAACATTCCTGGCACTTACAGGATCTTTCGGTGGAATTAAAGTGTTTGTTCTCTATTTATTGAAATTAGTTAATTAGGAGTCAGAGTAGGAACTTCACCAGACTTTTAGAAATGGAGAGCTTTCATCACTCCCTAGATCAAATCTAGGAAATATTGCAATTTTAAGGTTCAGCGAAAAATTATCAAATTATGTAAATTATTGTTGCTCCATTGACTTCACCACTGCTATGATAATTTACTGCTGCAAATAGTGTAATCGAGCAGCTGAGTCCAATGTACTGAGAAACTCTACTGAGAAATTTCAGTTTATACATAATAAAATTATTCTATATGCTGAAGAAAAACACACCTTTTGGTTGGGAAATGTAGGGGAATGAATTAGATAAAAATTAGTTTTATCAGGTCTGCCAAAGTCCTCTGAGGTTGGGGAATAAGAACTTTTGTGTTCTGTGTGTGTTGGGGGTGGATAAGATGTGGTTATACAGCCTTATCAGTAAGAATTCCTAACACTGGCTTACCTAATTGCTAAATGAATGTTGAATCACACATACTCCTCTCTCCCTCTCACACGCATGCAATTATGTGAATGTTATACTTTGTATATAGGAATGCATATGTATACACAGACATGTCTATATGCATACAATTTTGAACACATCAAACTCTCTCCTTGATTTCCCCCCCCCCCCCCCCCAAGAATATTTGCATGCCTGATGGTTACTAATACACTTCAACTAAGAGGCTTAAGAGACTTTCTGGCAGAAGTTCATGTGGCTTCTTTTGGTTTTGTCCTCAGTATGATAGTGTTCTATTTGAGAAGCATTTGTGACAGGACAGTGGCATATAGACAGGCAGCAAGAAGAAACTTGTCCTGTCAGTGGCCAGTGTTGAGTAGATGGAGGGACAGCTCTAGCCTATCTGTTGTAAAGGACTGAACAAACAGAGGGAGGCTTTTCGCAACAAGGATCTTCCATGGTGATCTCTTCGCCTCCTTACTGTTTTAGTGCACCTTGTTGAAGGTATATGGCAGCACGTGAGTAGTAGGCAGTGCTTGCATTCTGGAAGTGTCAATTGTCCCCTATGGCTATGTCATACAGTAAGTTAAACTGCACCCAGGAGATCATCACGTGAGCTGAAAGTAGGGAGTGTGGGCACTGTTTGTGATTCTGTAACAATTGGAGATCATCGCTTAAGTGGTGAACCAACACTGCTGTTGCATTGCTTGCAAAGTGCAAGTTCTGAATACCTACAGTTTTGGAAGGGTCCGTGGGTGCATAGTGCTTCCTCTGCAGGGTATTTCCACTTACGCACCTAGATCTGATCTAGGTAGCCCAAAGGAGGTCTCAGTTATCCTTTAAAATGGCACATTTAAGAGTTGTGTTCCAAATGGCTTGGTCACGTTCTGGTTCTGTTGTGGTATACCTGATAGTAAAATGTTCATAATGCCTAAATGTTTTTAAAGCACAGATATGAATTACTGGGCACCTGCTTAACTTGTTGTGGTTGGACCAATGTACTTTTCAGAGGCAAACAGCACTGGTGGGTTTCATCTGTTTTTTAACTGTTCCTATATGGAACAAAGAGTGGAAAGTGCATAGAAGTGATGTAACTTAACAACTCTGTGAAGCAGTTACTATTTACTGGCAGGATTAGTAGTTTCATTGAAAATCTGTTTCTTAAGCAGTACAGGTGAGCCACTTACTCTCATGAATGTCAGTGCAGAATGTCCTTGCAGGAAGCATGTAATGCAGGGGCTTGGATGAGTTAAATCTTATGGAGGCAGGGGCTGTAGTCCAGCAAATCTCCCTTCAGAAGCCTACTCTGGTTTACCAGATGGATATTTGGCATGGCTGAGGAAGGAATACTTGATCTTCCTTCCAAGCTAGCCTGCTCCTTGTCCCTGCTCCTTGTCCTCAAGCTATTCTGGCAAGGTCCATTCTGGGCCCTACCACCATCTCCTCTTCCTTTCTCTAGCTTACTGCTGTGCTTGGTCACTCTGAATGCAGGGCTCAGATCCAAGGAGCTTGCTTTCATATAACCAGGCGTGCATAATATTCACGTAAGTAAAATGCCTGCAATGTACTCAGTCTTGCCAGATCTTTGAGTTTGCCAAGAAATGCTACCTTTTAGCAAGTTGCTGGTGACCTCATGCACCTTTGCGGAAATCTCAGCTCTGGCAGTTTTGACACAGACAGCAGTGAAAACATTCCTGATACTGATCACAGCTGCTGAGACTTTAGCACTAGTGTAGACTTTAAAGATGGAGACATACCCTGCCCCGTTCATGCTGGTGTAAATCTGGATTCTCACCAGACCAAGTAATTAGAAAAATAGTAGGGAAGATGTACCCAGTAACTTAGAAGGTCACTGACAAACAGAGATATCACAGCATCAAAGAGGGCACACTAGTAGTGGAGAGATAGGAAGATAATTAGTTACAGTAATAGAAATGGGATGAGTTCAGCAGGTGTTACTAGCTCTGGAGCTAACAGTTTTCCCCTCCAGTATATCCACAGTTTTTAGTTGACCTCATGTTAATGTAAGTGTTGAACCTGTGGTGAACTTCAAACAGATGTGCACAGGAGCCAGCACTTAACTGGTTAGGCACCCAGTGTCTGTGCAGCTTGACTCCTCAATTCACTTAACTGTTACCACCAGGAGATAAGGGACAGGCAGGCTGGTGATCAGCGGGATCTTTAAAACGAGGTCTGTCTAACCTTGTAGAGTGGTTATACGCTGTCTAGATGCACTCACTCGTTGCTTCTGTGGACATGCATTTAGAGAGCCAGGGAGAGATTTTGTGGGGAGAAGTAGCTGGGTTATCTAAGACATTTAGCTTGCAGATCCTAGCTGGCAGATCCAATTTGCTTAGGAAAGAGCCATTGTTTTCGATATTACACTGTGTGTAAGAGTTTTGTTTGTCTGCTGTTGTGTTTTTTGATGGTGCATTTCACTTCATAAAATGAGACTTTGTTATGTGAATTGTCAAGTAGGTCATTCACTTATGCCTTAAAAAAGAGTTGAGAGGGGGCTTAGTCATTTTTAAGGGTGGAGTATGTCTTTTCTGCATTATATTTTGATTTTACTTAATATTTGTTGCAGAGTTGCGGGTTACTGGCTTGGAATCATGCTTCCTTTGGTTTCTTTAATAATGAGTTTGGATACACTGTCAGATACCTTCACTGAATGACATATGCACCACTGAAACTTATTTTTCTGTTTGTATGTTTCCGCTACAGAGTATTTCTAGGGCTCTCAGATAATTACTTGCCAAAGCGCTCACTGCAGGCTGTTAGCCTCACCCTTTACCTTTACTGCTTATGTTTTAGCATGTTATGCCCTGTAAGGTGACATTGGTTAAGCCAGTTAGAGCCCTGGACAAAGCAGTAGAAAACACTCTGCAGGCAGCAATGCTTTACAAGCGGGGAGTCACTCAAGAGTCCTGGTAATCCTGGTCTGAGATTCAATGTCCCGTTTATTATTACCATATATGTCCGCATATGGGATGCATTTACAAAAGCTGACACGTGGAAAAATACAAGATCAATTGCAGATTTCCACAGGATCTTCCTTGATCAACCTTGGGTTATCTGCTGCCCTCTGATAGTCCTTCTGTGTATTTTGTGCTAGTGGTGCTGCGCTACCTGAAGAGCGATGGGAGGTTGAATTCGGTGATCTTTAGCAACGTCCAGCTGGCTGATGGGAAGCCTCATGCTGTCATCTTGTGGCTGAGTGGCCTGCAGCAGGGATCAAGCACAATAGAGCTGTATCTGGACTGCCTGCAAGTAGGCGCCATTCAGGACCTGCCCAAAGCATTTTTGGCGCTTTCTCAGAGGTCGGCCACAGTAGAGTTACGCACTCTCCAGGAGAAGCCACAGGTGAGCGGGAAAACTGGGAGCAGGCTGGAGGGATCACTGGGGTCCTCTGGGTCTCTGACTGAATCCAGACCTCAGCCCTCACAGCACCCAAGCTGTGGTACAATGGTGCTTCGGTAATGCTTGAATATTAACTTGCCAAATAAATGTAAATAGAAGTTCCCTATGGAACAGTTGGAATCCTAGCTTCATTGAACCCAGTAATAGTTACGCTATTTGTTCTGAACACAATTTTTTATCTTATTTAAATAAATAGTTACTGCCTCCCTCAGTCTAGGTGTTTCTTGGGGACTGGACTTTTTGCAAGGACTTAGCTGATGCAGTAAGGGCAGCTCTTTGTCAGCTTCTTACATCTGTCTGGTATGAGCAAACCTTGGCTGTGTATGTGGCTTTCCTCTTCATGATGAGACACGTGGACTAAAAAGACAAAAGAAGGGGGGACTCAGCGTGGTGGTGTGAGAGTCAACCCCCATCTGTTTGACTACAATAGCTTTTCTTCCTCTGTCTGCCAATCAGGGATTGGCAGATCAGCATTCCGAGGAAAACAGTATCTTCCACAAGCATCTTCCATCATCATGAATACAAAACATACATTAGAAGGTGCAAAAGCCTTCTGTCCCCAAGGTTGCCCCCTTGCTTTGTTTCTCTGCAGGCTTGAAAATGAGCCTGTTTATATGGAGAAATCATTAAGGTGCCCACATTCCTGACATGAATGTAAATCTTTTTGGGGGAGGGGGCAAGGAAAGGCTGCTTTGGATTCAGTTCAACAACAACAAAAAATCATTCTTATATGCCACAGATACAAAAAAAAAAGTGAACTTCCTGGTATATGAGATCATATGAATTGGAATAGTAAAAAAAAGTTCAAAACAAAACCACAGCTATGTGAAAATCTGCAAAGCAAAGATTAGGGATTTTATTACAGTTCAGATGGTGATGGGTGGTCCTGAAAGGGGTGGTGTAGGAGCTTAGGAAATGTAGCATGCTTAGGAAATGGAAAACTTCTCTAAAAAATTAATTTACTTTGTCTGATATTTCACACATTTATTTTTTTTTCATTGTTGTACCAGAACTGTGAGCTCTTTTTTTTCTTGTGAGTCCAGGATACGCTAGATGAGCTGAAGCTGGTAACTGGAGGAACACTTTCCCAAGCTGGGAACCTGCAGGATTGTTTTCTTCAACAAATTGAACCTATCCCTCAGTACACTGGTAAGGCCTGCAACCAGGAGTTAAAATTGTTCCTTAGGATACCAGTGCAAAGAAGCTAATGTGATGAATATTAAAAACGTGGAGAAGCTCTACAGACAAGTAATAACAATTGTTTGACTGAATTACAGCCAGGATAATTTCCTGTAAATAGTCTAGAAATAGCTCAGCTGGGAGAGAAAACAGTCACTCCTGCTGGTGATAAAGCAATGAGTTGTTGTCGTAGCAAAGGAGCAGTCTGTGATGATTAAAAGAGGCTTTCTAGCCTAGTTGGGAAGACAAACTTTTGTGATCATGATCTGTTTGTCTAAGCTTAATAATATTTTAAGTATTCAAATTGCAGACAGGAGGTAGTCCTAGATGCGATACACTACTACCAGCTTTATGGAAACAGGTAAATGGATAGAGTACCAATACTTACTATTGTACTTGTCCACAAGGCCAGTATTCATCTTTTTTTGATCACTGGCATATCCTGGAGAAGGGAGGGACAAGGCATGAAGAAGGATACAGGCAACTGCAGAGCATGTTGGTGCTATGGCTACAAAGGCTGTGTCCACGTGTGAAAAGCCGTTGCAAGGCGGCCATTAGTCCTGCCACAAGTCAGCCAAGGCATTTGTCACCTGCTGGACTGGATATCTGCTCCAAAACCAATTCCTTTTTTGCCTGTGCTGAGCATTGTGGAGACTGACTTGGGAACAGGGAGGAAAGGAAGGAGCTGAGGCTACTGAATTTTTGCAGATCACCAGGGACTGGGTGCAATCCCCTGTGATAGGTAAGGGTGCTCTGTAACCTATCAGCACAGCAAACCTGGGCTAGACTGCCCCATCTGTACCCCTTACTAGTCCTTGTAGATATGACTTTCTGCAAAAAATACAGAATTCTATCATCAAATGTGTCTCTTCTTTCCCTAAATCAACAGGCATTTGCACACAGAAGGGAAGAGTAATTCAGTATTTCCTCCTGGAAAAATATACAGCTCTGTGAGTAAGGTTTCCAGATTGCAGACTTGCGTTTTCTCATTTGTAACTTTTCGCTCATTAATCAAGAATACAAATGGTAGTGATACAGAAAGATACTATTTCTCCCTGCCTGCCTCTGCCTGGCTGAGCCTCCCAAGTTCAGTTGCGTATAACCTTCAAGTGGAATTAGTGTCATATTAATAAAAAAACAAAAACAACTCTCGTGAACATATTCAAAGTCTACATAGTCAAATCCACCGAAGGAAAAGGTGCAAATGTTCCAACAGCAGTATTAGCTCAGCTGCCTTGCACTTTATATATGATTAATGATGGTCTTTTTGAGGAGCAATGTATCAGATAACCACAATTTTACCTTTAGCCAGAAAAAGCTGGAACACAAATGCATTGCTGTATAGGGATGTGAGAGCCATGTATCTTGGTAAAAGCATGCACTTTCTTATTAGTTGGAAAATCCTTGGGAGAGCTTTGGGCTTAAGTAACTGTACATGGCTTTGCCTGTGTGACGGGTCATTGCTCACTGCTGTGGCAGCAGCATTCCCTCTGTGTTCAGTTTGAGGCTGATATACCTAAGCAGTATAGATGAGAATATGATGATCAGACAAGGGTTGGATATTCCTATATGGGTAGGAAAATACAGTACAAGATGCACTGGGTTTTGTAGATGAGGTTAGTATGCTGCATGTAACCATCGCCACCAACTCATTCAGGTCAGAAGGGATCTTTGCAGGTCATCTAGTTCATGTAGGGTACCTGAACCTGACATGGTCTAAAAGAAAAATAGCTATGTAGCACCACACCAAAGGTTCTTTTAACCTAGCTGCTGTTAGAGATGGTATTCCAATATAGACCTAAGGGCAAGACTGTAAGAGAGTGGATTCATGGTGTGGGTTTCCCTGAATCCTTTCCTATTCTCCAGCATCTCATGGTACACAGAGCATTTGACTCGGAGGTGGAGTTTTCATGTTTTGTACTCAATATATTATCTTTCCTTCCATGAATCTGCCCAGTCAGTTTTGAATGCATGATCAAGAATATCTCCTGGCAAGAAATCAATCATATATCTGATGAGATACCTGCATCTGTTTACTTTGAACCTGCCTCTTCATAGTTCCGTGCGCAACTTGTCTATGCAGCTTCCTTGGTGGAGGATTACAGGCTGACAGGAAACTGTCCTTGTGTCAACCATCATCCATACTTCAATCATGGCTGGATCTCTGGCTAAGTAGTCACAATCTCTTTGAATGACACTTTGGGACTCTGACTTTGCCAGATGGGTACAAGTGGGGTGCTTAAGCCAGTATTGCTCCCGAGAGAGCTAGAAGTATCTATGAGGCATTTCATGGTGGCCTGCAGTTATACAAGCTAGTGTTTCTGTGTTGCCCTGCCTGGGCCAAGTAGCTGTGCAATGAAGCCGGTTGCCTGCTCTAAATCTAAGGCCCTGTACTGGAGTATGTTTCTCAGAAGTTGTGGATGCCCCATCATTGGAAGTGTTCAAAGTCAGGTTGGACTGGGCTTTGAGCAACCTGACCTACTGAAAGATGTCCCTGCCATGGCAAGGGGCTTGGAACAGATGATCTTCAAAGGTGTCTTCCAACCCAAACCATGCTATAATTCTATACTGCAAGGCCCTGGGACGAGAGAGACAGGGTAGCTCCCTCGCATGACTTCAGGCTTATGAAGAATAAGCACGTCAAGGGACTTCAGTTCACTGTTGGACAGTAATTCTTCAGCTCTATCTCTCTAATTATTGCTGTGAAAGCCATTCTGTTACTCAGGTTGTTACTGACTCAGAGTATAAGGCTAGGCAGTAGCTGAACTGGGGAGTTGCTTCAGTAGGTGGAGTATAGATGAGACAGACTACATGGTAGGACCAGATAACTGAAGAGCTTCAGGCTGTACCTTTTACTTACCCTGCTCACTCCTGGGAAAAACCACCCCACAACGTACTGTGGACCAACAGCTCCCTGAAAGGCCTGTCTGAATTCTTACAACAGTCATTCTACTGCAGGTGGTGCCTACCGTAGGACTTGGCTTTAAATGGAAGGCAAAAAACAACTGTGGAGAGTCATCTGTTTATGCTCCACTGTCTGAATTTGCAAACAGGACATGTCGTTCATGGCAGTCTAAACTGTTTAGTCCACCTTAAAGTTTCACAGTCTGCAAAACTTAACCGCGCAGAATAGATCTGGTTTTGATTTAGATGCCAGCTAACAAACAGCATCTGAAATCTTCAGAATTTTTTGCTGATCTCAATCAATAATGCCTAAACCGTTCTTTGTTTAAAAAAAAAAAAACAAACAACCAAACCAAGAACAGCCACCAGCATCTGTCCCAACAGCCTGCATGCCAAATTCCACCATGGGATTCTGAAATACCCATGACATTAAGTCCTGTCGCCTTCCTCCCAAATAAAAATAGAACAAGTTTGAGATTAGAACAGAGGCAGGTTCTGTAACAGGTGGTTCTTGAGTCTTAAAACTCGTTTAGTGTTTTGATGAGAAAATCTGAAATGAAGAAAACATAGTGTATGAGGAGCTGGATGATTCCCACTAGAATGTTTGGAAACAGTTAGACATGCTTTGAAGTACAAAACAATGAGGTAAACATTAAGAAAAGCATTTTTCATATAAGCTTTCAATACTTGCAAAAGTAACACATGAATAAACCTCCCTGAAGCCATTGGGCATACCAGCAAAATATCCTGCCTGCTTGGAACGTAAAAGAGCATATATTTGTGAAATTTGTTTTGACATACAGCCTTAGAGAAGTGAACAAATAGCTGCTGGAGAAAGCTACAAACTCAGAATTCAGCTGCAAACAGAAACTACCAAGAGCTGCTGTGCAAAACCTGGTCTCTGCTGCTTCTGTCACTGGGTAAAACTAATGTTTCACTTAGCAGGTAAGAGTCACATGTGAGGATCTTGGCTCAGCTCTGGTCCTTCCCTATGGCTCATTACAGATGTAGCTTTTGTTCTTGTCTAAGAGGTCTTCAATTTGTTTTGTGGTGTTGAGAACTGGCTTTGGTGTGAGTTTATAGCATGTTGAGTAGATATTTTGTGAGTCCGTGCAAACTTGGCACCCCCCAGAAGCAAACACAGCCATGAAACTTGCGCACTGTGTGATGAGCTGCCTGTTGGAAGAAAAGCCAAACGACTGTCAAATGTATTAAAAGCGCTGCTTTGGTCAGAGCGGGCAGTCTTGATGCATGGTCATGGTTGCATACTGAGTTTGCTCAGAAAGCTGGGTAACTTCACTTTGAAAAGTGTGCAAGAATTGGTTGTGGAGACATGGAATAAACTTGTGGAGTTTGACTTCCTGTTGTATGCTAAGGTACTTCATGTCCCTGCTTTGCTCTCCTGTACCAAATGGCTTATCCCAAAAACCCACTCTTAAAATCCTAAGGTTTAGGTTAAGGTAAACCACTTAAGGTTCCTGGTCTCAGGCTTATGGGGAACCAGTAACACTGGCAGCACTAGTTGCCAGTGTTGTTAGGTCTTACTAGAGAGCTTTGACACTGAAATAATGGTAGAAAAATTGTAGACTGCTTTTCTCTCCGTGTAGAGGTTTCTGCTTTGCCTGTTTCTGTGTACAGTGAAGTTCAGTCCAGAAAAGCTTTCAGTTCATGCAAAGAACTCTATAAAAACTGGAAGTAGATACTGTGTTTGCTCTAAGGATTCCTACAGGGCTTAATTAACAGTAATGTCTGTCCTCTTTGGCTCTTCATGGTGTTTCTATCTTGTATCTTAGAAATTATCGTGGCAATTGAAGGAGACTTATGTGCTTCTTATAAGGAAAGGCTGAGGGATTTGGGTCTTTTTAGTCTGGAGAAGACAAGACTGAGCCAGGATCTCATCAGTGCTTATAAATACTTACAGGGAGGGTGCCAGGAGGACGGGACCAGACTTTTTTCAGTGGTGCCCAGTGATAGGACGAGAGGTAACAGGCACAGACTTGAACACAGGAAGTTCCATCTAAACATGAAGAGGACCTTTGTTCCTGTGAGGGTGGCAGGGCACTGGAACAGGCTGCCCAGAGAGGTGGTGGAGTCACTGACTCTGGAGACATTCAAAACCCACCTGGATGCCATCCTGTGCAGCCTGCTGTAGGTGGACCTGCTCTGGCAGGGGGGTTGAACTAGATCATCTCCAAAGGTCCCTTCCAAACCTGGTGATTCTGTATTGTGCAGTTGTTTTCATTGCTGTTTCCCTGCAGGTGATTTTAATAGGCAGCTGATGGGTCAGATGATGCAAATGAATCAAATACTTGGAGATGTGAAAGACCTTCTCAGACAACAGGTACTGTATAAAGACTTCAGTCTGAAGTATCTCAAGCTTGCCACTTTTGTTAGAGTCAGGGCAGAATTCACAATAAATTCCTGTGTAGAGTTTGTTGCCTCAGAGGCACGACACAGTGGAGAAGAAATAACCATATAGGTCCTGTTACCTTCTGCTCACTAGGGAGGATCATTGAATGTGGGAATATAGGGGACTAGCTTATTCAGATCCAGAAAATCTAGGATCTGAAGTGGAGAGGAACTAGAATAGCCATCCAAGCCCACTGTGTTAGAGGCAGGTCTCCTGCACAGAACTGAAACTGCTTTTATTCCAGTTGCTGGTGGGTGTCAAAACTGGAATAGCTGGTGCAATTATGCCTGCCTTTAGTTAAGCATGTCATTCTTAAAGGTCCTGTTGACGAAGGGTGAACTGAAGTGCAACATTGTCACTGTCTTTAATTTTATGGAGCACAAAGAGCATCTCATTTCAAGACAGAGTACCTGTGTTGCATGGTTTGGGGGGCATCTTGGGGAAAAATGACAATGGTTCTTCTGGCAGCCAGGTGCAAACTGGAGCTATCTGTATCCAAATAATGTTTATTTTCTATAACCTCAAGGTCAAAGAAACAACTTTTCTGAGAAATACCATAGCTGAGTGCCAAGCATGTGGTAAGTATTCCTGTTACTGCTTCTAAAAGGCAACCAGATGAGATGTACAGTTGTTTTAAAATTAGTATTGATTGCATCAGCTTTATGTCATTTCTAAGAAGTACTTTTAAAAAAAGTGTCCAAAGTTCTATATGTATTGGACACAAATTTTAAACAGATTTTCATTAAAGAAAGAGCTTTCAGTTTCCATAGACCTGACAATCACCTATAGGGGATAAAGCCCCACTAAACCAAGCAGTACCACTCACCCTGTACTGTCAGTTCTTGCTCTGCCACAAAGCCATGCCATACATTCCTGGGAAGGGAAACATTGTCTGCCAGGTGTCTCATGAACAATCTTAGTAGAAGAACAAGGGAGGAATTGTGTTTTGCTGTATCCGGTATTGTTAGTCTAAGGAAGATGCTAGGCAGTCCACCTGAAAGTCATCTGATTCTGAGTAGGCAGTCGTTGGTTAACAGCAGTAAGACCCAAAAGGTGGTCTCCATCTGTTCACTTACATGGAAGAAGTAAATGCTTTTCCAAATGCCACTGCATGGCCCTCCTGCACAACTGACAGTCAGGACTCACAAACACTCAGTATAAAAACCAAAGTGCTCTCTCGCTGGGTGGGGTGAAAGGCCTTAAACTCATCAGGCCTTTTAGTTGATTTCTTTTCCTAGTCTGTCAGCCTCAGCAAAACTCCAGCCAGGTTAACCTTTTTGTGTAAGTGACAAAGTCTTTAAATCCTGCATGCATCGGTACCAAGGTTCAGCACCTGCCAGAGTCTCAGAACACCTCGCTTTTCCTCAGGGCTGCTCTCTGTGCACCTAAGCCAGTGTCCTTGCATGTCCTGCTGCGTGTTCGTGGGCTGCCAGCTGCAGCTTCTTTATTTCCCTTGTCTGTAGACTGTCAGATACGCTCTTGTGAAACCATGGCGCTGTTTTTTCTTGTGAATTGTTAGCGTTGCCACTTTAACCAGAGAAGCGCCTTGTACCATCACACTTGAGGCCCTTGGGCCACCTGAGGTCACTGGCTTTCAGAGCTTCTTCCCCTGGCCAGCAGCGGCAGATCCGTGCTGGGACTAACCTCGCAGGAGGGCTCCCGTGTCTAGCCAGGAGAAGCACGTGGACCTAACAAAATAGCCTTAATTTCCCCTGTCTGGGGACGCAGCAAGCTGCTGGGCTGTTCCCAGCATGAATTCTCTTCGGCCACAGCACAGCTGGTAGCAGCGCAGTGCAGGAACACGAAGCCCCTGCTGCGCAGCGTCTTGGGGATCTCTCAGAGCTCTTGCCAGCTGAAAGCCGTGATGGATGTTTCTTTCAATCGCTGAAACTGTTGTTCTTTCTGCATTAAAGGTTTGGGAACTGTGAATTTTCCAACTCAGCTTCCTAGGCGCAGTAAACCCAAATGCGAAGTCAATTCCTGCTTCAGGGGAGTGAGGTGCGTGGAGACGGCAGAGGGATTTCAGTGCGGTCCCTGCCCTGAGGGGCTCACGGGAAATGGAGTTACCTGCTCAGATATTGATGAGGTAAATAGTGACTTTCACTGAATTTAAAAAAAAACAAAAAAACAAAAAAACCAAAAAAAACAAAAAAACCCCCAAAAACCCAAACAAACAAAAAAACCCCAAAACCAAACAAAAAAAACCCCACCAAGCTAGGAAGCAACTGCTTCATGCATATCAATGGGTTGCCAGTGCTTGCTGTCTTCAGCATTTGCTGACTGCTTGCAAAGTGAGTATTAATTCATTCTGATTTGATTCCACCTCCCTATTTTGCTGTTGCTGCAACTTCATGGAGGTTATACGTGTGAAAACTTGAAATACCCTGGTGAGCTGAGAAGTCACTTTAAGGAGTACAATGTTTGGGGGGGGGAGAGGGGGGGAAGTCCCCAAGCCAGCCAAAACAAGCGTTTGACATACTTGTTTCCATTTCACAAGAAGATGCAGTAATGTCTGTTACAGGCAGATCTGCAGAAGCAGTTCTTGTCAACATGGGCTTTGTTTCTTTAAATTGTGCTCCTGAACCAGCCTTGAAGACCAAAGTCTCCTCTTCAACCCAAACTGGAGCGTTTTTTTGGGCCTTACCTTTAAAGTCTATGAATGAAAATAAACATTTACTGTTATTGTTCCTTTTGCTTCTTTATGGTTGTGGTGAAAGCTGGTAATGTTTACTTAAAACTATTATTTTTTTCTTGTGCTATATGTTAGAAATTCAGAGCTTGATTGTATGGAGGACTGAGTTAATAAATTTACAATATCTAAAATGATTAAATAAAACTTTTGTTAATTGAAATGTGACGCTTACTCAGAACACAAACACCGCAACCACTTGCAGCTTCACTACATTTTTTTTTTCTGTGTGATGATTTTTGCCATTGCTCTCTAGTAATTTTTGTGGAAAAGCACCTGGATGTAGTAGACCCAGGGAACCAGGAGAATTAGGTTTCTAACTCTGCCCGTGGATAACATAGTACTACCAGTGTCCCTGTCTAATGATGTAAAACACCAAAAAACAACTAATTTTTCTCTCCTTCCTAGCGACCAGGAGATGTGGTTTGACTGCTCTTTTGGCTTACTCCCTCCTGTAGGCCATCAGCAGAAAGAATGCGATATGCCCAACTTCTGTCTGTCTGTGAAAAACACAGGGGAGAGAAAGTGGGTTGAATGTGGCGGTTTCCTGAGTTTTAAGTGATGTCTTTTGTTTTGCCTCATGACATGGACTGTCTGCTGCAACAGAAGGCGCAAAAAATGGAGGTGAAACTTTAAAATGTGAATGCGAGAGGTGAAGCTGAGACAGCTGTGGTGCGAGTTTCATGCCACAGACAACCATGGTGAGAGACTCAAGCCAGGCTAGGTGAAGCCCACCAGTACAGATGGGTTCCACCTCCCAAGTGACATCCAGACTGAGGCAAAGCATTGCAATGATCTCCTCCCTGCTGTTTTCAGGGTTGGAGCAACTCTACCCGTCACAGCAGTGGTGGGAAAACAAACCATGACTGGTCTATATTGCCCTGACGTTTACATGGTTTTCTGTGACCAGTCAGGCTCTGCCACTAGAGACTGATGTGCCTTCATGTTCCTGCTCCACATGGCAGGCCTGATCTCACATTAGACACAGTGAGGAAATTTTGCCATAATGGTGTCATAGAGGTACGCTTTTGCTTGTATGAGATCTTTATGTGGATACTGCTACTAAAACACCACCCAGTCTGGTGCGGTTTTTTTCACCACTAAATATCTTGTTTAACAGCTGGATTTTCACTTACAGTTGCGCAGGGGGAAAAAAAAAGATAATAAATGGCAATAGCTTCTCATTTTCTAATAAGAGGGGATATGTCATATTACTTGTTTACCTGCATTACCTGAGACTAAGAAGGAAGCTAATTTTTTGGTTTTTTTCAAAAGCTCTTAAGGAATATCTCTTCTGGGAGAGCACCTTTCTACCGAATAAACTATTTCTGTACTTCCTAATAACTGGCATTTTAAAAGAAGTGCATGTACAAATTCTGATAAAGGCAAATCTGGAAACTTCCTCACTAAGAGGTGCCATCATCTTTTCTGAGGCTGTTGGCATCTCTGCTATATGCTCCCTTATTCATTACCAGTTTGACATTACTTTCATACGCTAATGCCCTGTATCTTGAAAGCTGCAGCTCTGCTCTGTGTACAGTGTAATTTGAGTGCCCTCTGCTGCCTGTAATAAAAAATTCACAGCAAATAAGGAGCAGAAAATGTCTGCCCTAGGTTTTACATTTTCCTTATGCTAGTTGTGGACCTACTTCTAACAAATCTTGCAATCAAACATGCTTTGATATTAAACATACCTCTCCTTGCTCCCTTGTGTTTGGTTATGAGTTGCCCAGGGAAGTGGTGGAAGTCCCATCCCTGGAAGTGTTTGAGGACAGGTTGGATGGGGCTTTGAGCAACCACATCTAGTGGGAGGTGTCCCTGCCCACGGCAGTGGGATCTGAACTAGATGATCTTTAAGGTCCTTTTCAACCCAAGCCACTCTATGATTCTGTAAATTGTATGTTTGTTATAGGTGGATATCTTCTGGCTTGTTTACCCTCCATCTTGCAGACGTTTTTCTGTTGGCAGTAGAGGTGGAAAAAAGGCATATTTTTAAAACTCTTTTATGTTTCTTTCTCATGTTTCTTACTTATTGTTGTCTTTGAGCCATAGACAGCATGATGGCATGTTGATGTTTTTGGTACTTACACAAATATTACATAGTGGCTCATGCTGGGGAGGCAGCAAGACAGGATGTGGCTCCCAAACTGGCACCCACAAAGGCCAGTGAAATGGGTCACAGCCGTTCTGTAAAACCGCATGAGACAATGAAGTGAACGGTGCCTTCAGGCCAAGGGTGATGCTGTGGGCATGTGGTATTTTGGGAGAAATGCTGAGGCTTGTCTGTGGGCTTCTAGTCTAGAAATGTGTGGGTGCCACTGACACGTCCCTGCTTATCTGGCTCATGTTTGTGTCACTTCTGGCTATGAGATTTGCCCAAATATAAATGAAGCTGCCACTTCTGTGTGCACAAAACACAACTGCGGGATGATTTGGTGGGCTGGGGTTATGCGGCTTTCCTGATATATTGTGATCTGGACCATTCCAGGGGGTGCTCTCCCTGGAGCTGAACCTTCCAAGGGAGCTGAACCTGCCTAGAAAAAGGAAGGATTCAGGATCAGAGCTTAGGGTGTCAACTACAGGCCATAATGAAAAATTGCAAATATTACTTAAATCAGTGAGATTGCTGAAGACCTACTGGGGTCACAAATACCTGCAGAGACTGTTTCCTCTTTAATCCAGCTTTGAACAAAAGACGTATAGATGTTGCATCTAGCACTGCCTTTGACTGAGAGATCTGTCCACATAGTCAAGAGTCTGGATGCATGAATATGCAAGTTACTGAAGCATGAATATCTGCTTGGTTCTTTTTCTCCTTTGCAGTGTCGTTACAACCCTTGCTTCCCTGGAGTGCGATGTGTGAACACTGCTCCAGGGTTCCGATGTGAGACCTGTCCTCCAGGATACACAGGACAAACCGTGCAAGGGATAGGACTCAGCTATGCTAAGAGCAATAAGCAGGTGAGTGGCAGCATCCCTGCAGCAACTGCCGTTGCAAGATCCTGGCTTATATCAATGTATTGCATTTTATTTTTACATCAGTCATTTAATAATTGCCTTGTGCAGTTAGGCAGAGCTCAAGGTGTTTCAATTAGAAGTTCTGAGCTGCATTTGCTTGGCTTTAATGGGAGCATTAACAGTCTAAAACTTAGGACCATTATGGAGACAAGAAAAAATGTCATTGTATTCCTAGGTATCTCTGATCAATTTTAAAGGGGGCTCTATTGATTTCTGTAAACTGGCTTTGAAATAGGAAGAGTATGATAGAAAAGGCCTGATTTTACTGTCGTTTTTTACATGTTCCTGTAGCAGTCTACAAGGGGAACAAGAGTTTAAACTCTTCTGGGTGAACTAGAAGGCTGTACTAAGGTTGAAATTTTCTGTATCGCAGTGTGTCTTCAGGGTTGATATGTGTCTGGAGGTCCATTGGAAAATTAGCCTATGGGTATGTCTGCACCATTCTGAGAGTGGTTTCAGGAGAGGCTATGACTCTTTTTGAGACTTAAACTTTGGTAGCTTTTCTTCAGACTTGGATCTCTAATTGACATTGTTTTTATTACCTGTTGATTTGTTTTATTGCTAGGTCTGCTTAGATATTGATGAATGCCAGAATGGTGGACTTGGACTCTGTGTTCCAAATTCCCATTGCATAAACACTTTGGTAAGCACCTTTTTATT
Organism: Chionis minor; assembly: GCA_013398295.1. NCBI lineage: Eukaryota > Metazoa > Chordata > Aves > Charadriiformes > Chionidae > Chionis > Chionis minor. Next base: position 24,286 of record VZSF01003420.1, read on the forward strand.
TGTGGCTTTGAAAAATTGATTGTTTTAAAATTCCATGAGTCTATTATTGGATTTGTGACTCTGATTGAAGAGCTGAATAATATAATTTATTTGTTGGCTTCATCTAAAGCAAAGAAACCTTTAATCTTTTCCTGACTAATAATAAAAAAAATCAATACTTGATTTGTGATTAACATGTCGATCTGAGCTGTATCTTTATAATTTTCCCTGAGGAATGGCAGGAACTCTTCTCTCCACACCATCCAGTTATGTTTGTTTATGAGTATGTTATTGCGAGGAACCTCCTTTGAAAGATTAAATCTTTGCTTCCCCTCATTTTTTCCGACCTGGGAACTGCTGCAGCAAGCTGGGTACTTTTTTTATAGGAACAATGTCTTCACTTCATAAGGGTATTTATACAGTACCAGATAGCCTTCTAAATATGTACAGAGAGGATAGCTGCAATTGGTACAACGCTCAATACCCATAGATATTAAATTCAGAAGAGCAAGCACTGCTGAGGTAGAGATGGTTTGAAAGATATTAGGATCCAATAGAAGGGGCATGCAACCATTTTGATGCTGTGAAGCAAGCTGGACCTTTTACTTAGAATCACAAAATCACAGAATCTTTTAGCTTGGTAAAGACCCTTAAGATAATCAAGTCCAACCGTAAACCCAACCATTAACGTGGCACTGCCAAGTCCACCACTAAACCATGTCCCTAAGTGCTGCATCTACACGTCTTTTAAATACCTCCAGGGATGGTGACTCCACCACTTCCCTGGGCAGCCTGTCCTAATGCTTGATGACTCTTTCAGTGAAGATATTTTTCCTAACATTCAAGCTAAACTTCCTCTGCTGTAACTTGAGGCCATTTCCTCTTGTCCTATCCTTTGTTACTTGCAAGAAGAGATTGAGACCCCATTTGGCTACAACCTCCTTTCAGGTAGTTGTAGAGAGTGATAAGGTCTCCCCTCAGTCTCCTTTTCTCCAGGCTAAACAACCCCAGTTCCCTCAGCTGCTCCTCGTAAGACTTGTGCTCTAGACTGTTCACTGGCTTCATTGTCCTTCTTTGGATATGCTCCAGAATCTCAGTGTCTGTCTCGTAGTGAGGGGCCCAAAACTGAACATAGTACTTGAGGTGAGGCATCACCAGTGCTGAGTACAGGGGCACAATCACTTCCCTGCTCCTGCTGGCCACACTATTCTTGATACTGGCCATGATGCCTTTGGCTGCCTTGGCCACCTGGGCACACTGCTGGCTCGTGATCAGCCAACTGTCGACCAACACCCCCAAGTCCTTTTCCTCTGAGCAGCTTTCCAGCCACTCCTCCCCAAGCCTGTAGCGCTGCCTGGGGTTGTTGTGACCCAACTGCAGGACCCAACACTTGGCCTTGTTAAACCTCATACCATTGGCCTCAGCCCATCGATCCAGCCTGTCCAGATCCCTCTGTAGAACCTTCCTCCACCCAATCAGATCAACGCGCCCACTTACTTGGTGTCATCTGCAAACTTACTCAGGGTGCACTCAATGGCCTTGTCCATATCATTGATGAAGACATTAAACAGAACTAGCCCAAGTACTGAGCCCTGGGGAACACCACTTGTGACCAGCCATGCAACTCCGTTCACCACAGCTCTTTGGGCTGAGCCATCCAGACAGTTTTTTACCTAGCCAAGAGTACACCCATCCAAGCCATGAACAGCGCGTTTCTCTAGGAGAGCGCTGTGGGAAATGGTGGCAAAGGCTTTACTAAAGTCCAGATAAACATCTACAGCCTTTTCCTCATCCACTAAGTGGGTTGTTTTGTCATAGAAGGAGATCAGGTTGGTCAAGCAGGACCTGCCTTTCGTCACCTGGTTGTACTGTATGTGCACTTATGCCACTGTCAAATAATGTTCTGCTATAGCTGCCTGCACAGAGCAGGCTTTCTCCGTAACAAGGGAAGGGTTAAAAGTATCCAGTAGGTGTAAAGGTTGTCCTTTTTGCAGCTAGGTTATCATTGAGGCTATGGGTAGTGTTCAAAGTGGTGTGCTTTCCTTGTCAATAACCTTGTTTTTCTCGGACTGCTTTCACTGTTTGGGGTTTTTTTTTAATATCTTGAACATTTCTGTCTCATGCTGTATCTTACTGCATGACGAGACATGACAAGTCCTCTTCAGGAGGCTCTCAGGCCCTGTTTGCAGAGGGCAACAAGTGGCCTGCCATCTATCAAAACCAGAGCAGTGTGGGTTTTTTTACTCCTGTCTCCCTTTAGAAATATTTTGGTCTGGAAGTGCTGCCTTAAAGGCTATTTTAATGCATGCCAGGGCTTGATATAGGGCGAACTATACTGAGCAAATTCAGCAGACTTCAGAATATACTACCCAGGCATTTGTTAGGAGAAAGTGCCTGGGCCAGTATGTTTTCTATAGGTCATACTATTTGCATGGCCCAGTGATTATTTTACTTTTCAGTCATCTGTATACCTTCATCTTAAGCCTGAAAGTACGCAGACAGCACAGAGTTAAAATTTGGATGAAACTAGGAACAGAGAACAAAGATAATGCCTAGCTGGGTAGTAAATGTGTGTCTGTACCGTGGTGGACTGGAACAATCCTGACGGTTCCTCCAACAGGTTTTGTATGGGAAGAGTGAAGTAGTGTGAAGCGCATCGGTTTCACAAAGGGATGGATGCACAAGTTTGTCAGACATCTGTTTCTGTTCCTCAGTGTGTCAAAAATAATTATTCTCTATAAGGAAAAATGATTATATTCAATTAACTTTTATGTAATTTGTTACTAAACTACAAGTATGTGAGATAGAGACGAAAGTCACATTAGATGCCTAAAGAAGAACTCTTCTTCACAGCACTTACCCATTTATATCTCTTATAGTGATTGTCCCAGCACAAACTGAGATTCCTTGTCTTAGCTCCTTTGGGTTTGTTTACAAAAGAGAGTAGCACAAATGTAAAATATATGTGTATGCATCTAGGTAAACCACTGCAAAAGGTTACATGGATGTTTTTATTGCAGTGTAAATAAGCACGACTGTGTCTTCAACTCCTGAATTGCTTTCTGAAGAAGATTTAGCTCAAATTGGCTTAAAAAACATTTAAGTTAAAAGAAAATAAAAGAGGGCAAAGGCACAATGAACTTTCTTGTCTCTCTCTGATTAAAAGTTATGCCCGGTTGAGTTTAGATAAACTAATGGGTCTGCTTTACACTGAAATAAGAGCATCCAGTCTGATATGCAGGTGCTACTTAGAATTTTACATAAAGTTTTGGCCACCTGGAAGCAAGTCAGAGTGATGCTGGCAGGGACAAGGCATCATGAAGAAGCTTTTGCTGCTGCATGACTTTTCTCTGGCTTAACAAAAGACCAGTCTAAACAGGTGAGAGTCGAGCATGTTTTCCACCATGTGCTGTGGGAGCCCACCCTGAATTTCATGTAGAAAATAAAGTTTTTCACAGTGCAAGAAGCCTCAATGGATGAAAAACTACACTTGCACAGCATCCACACTGTGGCATGAATCTTGCTCACATGCTTGCTTTAAAAGAATTATTGCTGTTAAAAGGCTGGCTAGTAACTTTTTGTTTTTACAGGGTTCTTACCACTGCGGCCAGTGCAAACCAGGATATACAGGAGACCAAGCCAGAGGATGCCAGGCTGAGAGGAGCTGCAGAAATCGAGCCCTCAATCCATGCAGTATCCATGCCCGATGTGTTGAGGAGAGGCGAGGAGAGGTGACATGTATTGTGAGTTCATAAATTCATGCATTTGTACAGTGAAAAGTAACCTTTTTAAAGCTTGAACTGAGAAAGCCTTTGTGGTCATTTTATACAGTTGGGTGTTTTAACCAGATTGTGGCACACTCGCCCAGACTAGCTATGAAAATAACCAGGCTGAGTCTGACTTGCAATTGTTTTCTTCTTGCAGCATGTCTGTAAGGCAGCCATACTCATGTACCATATTTACCGTGTCTGTGTAATTAGATCGTTTGGGAATGGCTTTTATAGACTTTCTATAGTCTACTCAGAAAGTGCTGTCAAGTGTCACTCTACAGAAAACATCACAAGGGCAAATTCCTGGTGCTCAGCCACATAGCTGTGAGTAGGGATCCTGTCTGCATACCCAACATATCTGTATTTGCCTGCTGACAGAGATGGTATTTTTCAAAGTGAGACCACAGATTCTAGGCACAGGTAGGCTGTGCTGTGCTTTGCAGGCTGGAGAGCAAAAAAAGCACCAAGTGGCGTATGAAATTTCATTGTAAGAGTCTAACTGAAGTATATTACTTAGTTTTAACAGCCTGCAGGGGGAAGCAAGAGGCTAATCCTGTGTCCTAAATTTGGATACATGCATGCTTCTGCTGGCACTTGCTTTACTGTCGTGTTTAAGTACATCTATTTCAAAAAAGAATTTAGGATATTTTAAGCCTGTGCTGTAATGGGAAGATGCCTAGACACTTGTGGTAGGCAAGTCCTCATTTTAAGGGGAGGCCAGAGTTTGGCATGCAGTTCTGTGCCTGTATCTCCAGTTACAATACAAATCAGGTATTAGTTTGAAATGGTACCGATTTAATTGGCTAGGAGAAACTTGTGTGCAGGTGCGCTTGCTTTGCTGATGCAAACGTAGTAACTGTCGGTGCAGTTTTCTCTTAAAACTTGCTCTAGTTGCCAGTGTATTCTAGAGATACCGAACAAAACACAGTCATCCTATCTAACCATGGGCCCTTTGCTGAGATGCTGGGTGCATATTCTGCCTAGGTCCCCTCTTTTCTTTTTCTCCACCTGCACATGAGGAACCAAAATTGATTCCTGACCAGTGTCTAAAAGAAATCTATAGCTCCCACTGAAATCATTAATTGTTGCAGGCATACTTGGTTTAACATCCAATTTTGGCTCCTTCTAGCTGTGCGTAGTTACAGGGAGCTTGAAACAAAGGTTTTCTTTTCGCATTGAGAGATACTGAAGTGTACCTCATTATACTTCAGTGTCTGTCCATGCCTTCTGTATGTTAGTGTTTTCAAGATGGATGCGTTGTTTCCCTCTTGAATATTGCTACAGTGACTCGTTAACCTTTTGGTAGTACTAGCACGGTGTTTTATTGATAGTGTGGCATTGGCTGGGCTGGTGATGGTTATATTTGCGGAAAAGATGTTGACATTGATGGCTACCCTAATGAAGAACTTTTATGCTCTGCTGAAAACTGCAGGAAGGTAAGATATTCTTTCTTAATCCTATAATAATTCAGAGCATGAAGGGTTGAAGAGGAAGAGTGAAAGAAACATGACTAGATGTATTAATCTTTTTGCAAGTTATTTAAATCCTCTGGATTAATTGAATTTAATTTCATTAATTGATAATTTGAAACAATAATGGAAAAAGTAATTAAAATTGTGAAGGCATCTAGTTTAACCATAGAACACCAGATGTCTTATTTTTTGTCTAGGACAATTGCAGATTTGTCCCAAACTCCGGACAAGAAGATGCTGATGGTGATGGGATTGGAGATGCTTGTGATGATGATGCAGATGGAGATGGCATTCCCAATGAGCAGGTGCTGTGTATAAATCAGGGTGCAGTGTTTTGTGCAAACAAAAGGATTTCACTGTACTGCAATAGGCAATGATTTCGCTACTATTTGTCAGAGATTATCCCATACCCATCACTGTCAGCACCTCTATAAATCCCGTCTTTTTCTTTTATATAACAGTCACTGTCATAAAACCTACAAAACCCAGGCTGTCTCCCAGCCTTAAATCCCACCAGTGTGTGTTCCACTATTATATTTTAGCATTGAATTCTACAGCTTTTTGTATACAGAACTTGTGTCCTTCTGTCATGCAGTCCCATAGCATGGCCTTCAGCTTTGGTTTGAGTCTCTACCAGAAGGGGGCAACCGCCGTTCACCAAGAGCATTCACAAACCCTGTCAGGGTCTCTGATCTGCAGCTTTTGAGAAGGAACATTTAAGGAAGCCAGGGCACCAAAATTGGTTAGTCGCCATGGATGCATTCAAAATGAGAATCAGAAGTCAGAGTTATAAATAAAGCCTTATGATACTGCATGTTTATGTTCATGGTTCCCACAGTGTGGTTCAAAGCAGAGCTTTGAGGGAGCAAGTGAAATCAGATCTCGAGCTAATATTCACACAAAATATCAAACTGCTCACAGTAATAATTTTTAGGGAAAGTAAAAATAAATACAAGAGTTATATGAATCCACTAAAGTAAAAATTAAAGATTTGGGGCCCAGTTCATGTCTGATTTGGATCTGTGTCTCTTGCAGGATAACTGCGTATTGGCCCCCAATGTAAACCAGAGAAATGGTGACCAAGATATCTTTGGAGACGCTTGTGACAATTGCCGCAATGTCCTGAATAATGACCAGAGGGACACAGATGGTGATGGGAAAGGAGATGCTTGTGATGATGACATGGATGGAGATGGTTGGTAATTCTTCACTTCCAGCTTCACTGATGTCCTTGAAACTTGCTCAGAACATACTGTGTGTTAGCAGATTTCCTGCCACCAGCTGCTAAGTGTTATTGTTTTTCTTCCTGAAACCTGTGTTTGAAATCCTTTTCATTTAGATCAATATATATCTTTTAGCCTCTGGTGGAAGCACTGAACACTGTAACAGATAAACCAAGCCACATTTCATGTATAAGTTAAGGTCATTGGTCATTCAGTAATTCCTTAGAGGTACAAACATGTCCCAGAGTACCCAGCTGCTGCCTGTCACAGATGCCCAAGAGCTACATAATGTATTACTTTCATTGCTGTAGCAGGCTTGAAAGAAGTGAAAAAATCACATCCCTTCATATGTAATAACAAAGATGAAACGTCCCATCCTGTAAGCTGTAATACAGAAACAGGATATAATGAATTGTATGTAACAAATGAAGTGCATGTGATGGGGCTGAAAGCTGTTCTTTAGCAAGGTGTTTCCAACTTCTATTAGATGAATGGATGGACACATAAGAAAGATTTGCTGTGCAGGCTTATAATGTCGTTGCAAGATTAAGCAGGTGCTGAAAAGGAATAGTGTCTTTACTGTTCTTGATGTTTATGTTGTCCAATAACAAATATGGGAATTGCTTTTAACTAACATCAAATCCACTTTGCTAGGTATTAAGAACCTTTTGGATAATTGTCAGAGGATCCCCAACCAAGACCAGATGGACGTGGATAATGATGGTGTTGGTGATGCCTGTGACAGCTGTCCTACAATCAGCAACCCAAACCAGGTTAGCAGGCAGAAGGAAAAAAATATCCTTGTTTGGGGAGAGGGACTGCTGAGGTCCAAAAAGATGCAAGAGAATGAGGCAGCCCATGCAGCCACAGTGTTTGTCTTTTAACAGTAGGTATTCGGGGAAGTTTTATGGAGCTTCAAACTCTCCTGACAGGGAAAAGGGGAGCCATCAGGTGTATTCTCATCACTTGGGATGTTGTTAGGACCTCTGCTCTACCAACATCGTCTACTGTCATGCTCTGAAATGTGGGCATGCTCCAGTCCCACGGCGTCCAATACCAGACTGCACACAAGGGCGTGATTTAATTACACTTGATATTTCTTTAATTAGTACAAAATCCTGGTGTCTTTATTTAGCAAAATTTTCACTGCTCCTAGGTGAGAAGTCAATGGGTCTTTTCATATGTTTTGAATTCTGATTAAGCCCCCTGTGATGTAGAAGAAATGCTGGAAGCTTTAGAGGAATGTGCTAGATTTTTAAAGCTGCTTAAGAAATCAACCTTGGTTAGAAACGAGGGATACTTATTTCCAGTAGCAGAGGAATCTTGATTAACTACTCACCTTGCTTGAACTGCTCTAATCCAGTTTAACCCTGTTTATTCATTGTCCATTTTTTCTTTTTCTTTAATAAGACTGACTTTTTGGTTAGATGGATCATGCAAATAAGATAATAGGTTTTGTAAAACAGGTGGTTTTCCATGCTTTTATTTTAATTATATTTGATTTGGTTGTGTTTTGGTTTAATGCTGCCATTTTAATAAATGCTCTCAGCAGCTGATACTGGAACTTTCTCTGTTTCCTTTTGCAGTCGGATGTTGACAACGACCTGGTTGGAGATTCCTGTGATACCAATCAGGACAGGTATGCTGTGTTGTGGCTTGTAGCAGCAGCAGGGAAGTGGAAGAGGCTAGTCTTGAGCTGGAGCATGCTACTGATTCCTAGAGAGCTGTAATCCCTCAGACTAGCCTGGATTTAATTCCAGTACCTCCTCAAAGAGGTGTTATTTCAAAAGAAATGTTATGATTTATGAGCCTTGTCGGTTCACTTCCCTGTAGCGGTACAGTTACTGAGCCCTTTAGCTTTAGCCCCGTGTTCACGCAGGCTTCCTGCGAGTTCCTGTGGAAGTGACATTCAGAGCAGTTCTCAGGCTGTAAAACCCAGAGTGCTGCTCAGAGCTTCTTAGTGAGGTAACATCTTTTTTCTTTTCATTATTTTTCATTCCTCTTTCCTTTTTTACTTTAGCAGAAGTTTCACAGTTAAGGGCTGTATGTTTTTCTATAAGAACCTAGTGTGTCAGAAACAATTTTATTATAAAGTGTGAAACATTTGCAGATAAACCCCTTTGCTTTAGTACGGCAAGACTAGCAAGGCTCCTCCATGGCTTTTACATCCCCTGGGCATTCAGGGGAGCATGTCCCATGGCTAACCACTAATGCCTGGCAGGAAGTACCTTCTGCATAACCAGCTTGGGGGTGGCAAGTCCTCCCCTGTGCTCCTCGCTTAAAGCAAGAGGAAAGGGAAGTCATAAATCCTGTGCTGGCACAGCATTTCACCAGCCACAGGCAGCTGCAAGGTCTCACCCCAGTGCTGTTGATGGGTGCTGCTGTCTGGGACGATAAGCACGGGGAGCCCACTTCCCCGTCTCCACAGGGAGCATTCCCAGTCTTGGACAGTAGATGTCAAGACTCCTAGCTGGGGGCTGTTTTAAGTACATACAGCCTTGTTTTTTTCCTATTTTAAGAAAGCAAGCTTTTTCTTCTTTTTCTCAAAGCTAACTAATGTGTATGAAGCATTGCCTGCTGGAAACACTGTAGCTCTGCCTGAGGTTAACCTTGCAATAGATACGTGTGCATGGTCCTCGTTGTATTTTATCTCAAGAATGTGCAGACATTAGCTGCTCTGACCTAAAATTAAAGCACCTTTCTTAAGCAGGGAGAGATAGGTCAGAACATGCATAGCTTTAACCTGCAGCACTGCCTGAATCTGGTTGCATGTCACTTCTGTTCTGCCTGTGCTAGCGAAAAAGCTACTGTGGGGGAACATGCCTACTTATCACCGGAAACCATAGTTCACGGTGTATGTACAAAAAAACTGACTTCAGGCCATTTTTTTGCACAGAAGCGCTTAACTGTTGGCATGGAGAAACAATGCAGACACCCCATAACTTCCCAAACCCTTTTCTGCAGTCTGTGTCCCTGCTCCCGGTGACTGTTTACTGTAACTATCTGATGCACCCGTGGGCTGGAGGGGTGTTTGGGAGCTAAAGACTTTTTTCTCTCTTTCTGACTGTGCAGCTCCCCTGTGGGATCATGATGTAACAAAACTTGTTATGCAGGAGGGTGAAAGTGATGCTTGCTTTCAAACAAGTCTGATTTTAGATGCTTATGCAGAGTCTCCTATAAATTTTTATTCACACTCACACCTCCATATTCGTGAGCACCAAGACACTTGTGGGCCACATGTGTGACAAGGGACACCAGCTGTTGAGCTCTTCTTGTCTCCTGGGCGTGTTTTGATCGGTGAAGCTGTGCTTGCTGGGTGTGCCTTACATGCTTTTTAGGATTGGATGTCATTTGGGATCTTGGGCTCTGGTGTCTTTTTCTACCCCATGTAAGGCTGCTTTTTCTTTTCCTTAGCTGAGTATTTTTATAGCTCCAGGATTAGTCTTTGCCTTCCTGCCACCTTACCATACAGTCTCTGTTTGTTGCTTGTCTCCTCGCTGTTCATCCACCTGAGCGACACCAGGTTGTGGTGCCTCCCTGGTCTGTTTCCAGGTCTGGGCATGCCTCCAGTGCATTTCCCGCTCAGGTATCCATGCCGTGCCCCGTGCAGGGGCAGGAGCTGATGCTGGTGTGCCATTTCTTTTTGTCTCTGTGCTTGCAGTGATGGCGATGGGCACCAGGACAGCACAGACAATTGCCCCACCATCATTAACAGCTCCCAGCTGGACACAGATAAGGATGGTTTGGGTGATGAGTGTGATGAGGATGATGATAACGATGGCATTCCCGACCTCCTGCCCCCCGGGCCTGACAACTGCAGGCTGGTCCCCAACCCAGGACAGGAAGATGATAATGGTAAGATGAACCTTCAGGAGCCATATTGGTGCTCAGGAACTACGTCCTTCCCCAAGCACTATACATGTGCACCAGGATCCGACACAGTCACCACGTGTGCATACACTCATTCCAGAAGGGACCCCAACACGCAGGGGCCCTCTGGCCAAGGCAGAGGTCCTCAGGTCCCCTCCACAGGCACTGCGGCCACTGGGGCTGAGACTTCACCTACTTCCTGGACACCCTGATCCCGTGGCTCAGCCAGATGTGGGTACTTGTTGCAGCATAAATCTGCTTTCACTTCTCTGATGCATTCAGGTGATGGAGTTGGGGATATCTGCGAGTCTGATTTTGACCAGGATACAGTGATTGATCGGATAGATGTGTGCCCTGAGAACGCAGAGATCACCTTGACAGACTTCAGGGCCTATCAGACAGTGGTGCTGGACCCAGAGGGTGATGCACAGATTGATCCCAACTGGGTGGTCCTGAACCAGGTAAAAATACATCTGGTCTTTCTTACCTGCCTGAGAAAGATAATTTAAAAAACAGTAAAAGTATCTCTGTAATTGCTGGACCTCTGGCAAAGAAGTGAAAATTGGAAGCTGTTGGTTGGTTGACTATTTTACAGAAGTTATAATGAAGGAACTTTCTTTTAGCATATGATAGCTTGAAGCTTGGTGCTCCTAATAACCTAAATTAGCTGCAGGCTAGTCAACTTTTTCTGGGTGGATTTCACTGCTGCCGAGAACAGGAGACTTTTGTGTCACCCTATTGAAATATTTCTGTAGCAAACAGTTTCATGAATCCTTCCCAGGATTTGAAAGTCTAACCTGCTGTATAGCAGAGCATTTGCTCCTAGATGGAGTCCAGTAACTGTTATTTACACTGATGAATTTTACCCTTCAGGAGGCTAATGTGTTCTGAGTCACAAGGAATGTGCAATTAATTTCCACTGCCAAAATCTCTGCCAAGCCAGCTGAGATGTATACACCTTCCTTAACCCAGTCCTGACAGTTTAATCCTGAACTCCACGATCAAACTGTGGTAGCTAAGCTCCCCACACTCCCTCCCCAAGTCCCACCTCCAATCCCGGACAGTGATTTCCAGATGAGGACTAGGGTAGGGAAAGAAATTATCAGAATAGCAGTATGGCCAGTTCTGCAATGGGAAAGTAAAGACCCTTCCTGATTCAGGGCACACAAGCAGCTGAAACGTTAGTATTTTATTATAGTTCTCAATTTAATCCAGAGCTACAAGTGTTACAGACGTGTTGTGAGCAAACGGAGGTGACGGATGGAGGGGATGCTAGAGGGAGGCCTGAAAAGGCTGCCAGGCTTAGCCAGCCCAGCTCGTCACACATGCTAACCATCCTGAATTTACTCCTACAGGGCATGGAAATTGTGCAGACTATGAACAGCGATCCTGGCCTTGCTGTTGGTATGTACCCCCTTTTGAGATTCAGGTTTTACAGCAAAAAGCTTACAGCGTGAGAATGCATTTTCTGCAGACTTGTTTTTAACCTGAGTGTACCTTCAGGTTACACAGCGTTTAACGGCGTTGACTTTGAGGGCACTTTTCACGTGAACACGGTGACAGATGATGACTACGCTGGCTTTATTTTTGGTTATCAAGACAGCTCTAGCTTTTATGTGGTCATGTGGAAACAGACGGAACAGACGTACTGGCAAGCGACTCCCTTCAGAGCCGTTGCAGAGCCCGGCATTCAGCTAAAGGTACTTGGTCATGGCTCCTAGCTGAGGCCACAGTGGTCATCACAGCCTGGCTATGCCATCCTGACACCTGTTGGCCATGCCACCCCGCCATCTGACTGCCGTGGGCAAAGCCATCACGCCGTGCGCTGGCTGAGCCATCCCACTGCATGCCGGCCGTCCCGCCGCACTGCTGTTCTCTCCCAGTGTCAAAACAGCTACGTCAGGCAGCCGCCACACAGCCCTGTTCATAGCACCATTTTTTTAAGGAACTTTTATCTCCAGTCTTGCCCCTGCTCATCAGCTGGAGCACTTAGTCTCTGCTGTCATTGTGCTCTGACTGTAATAGGTCAAATTGCCTCCTTCTCCTTGATCCAGTTTGCTTTTCCATGCAAAGAGTGGCTGTGGTTGTGCAAGAGGAGTTAGGGGCTTGTGAACAGGGGAGAGAGTGCTTCTGCAGGCCTGCTGTCTGCTACAGAGCTCCTGAGAGTGACATTTCTTTGTGGTCAGCATTGGAAAATGGTATTTCTGCAGGCTGTGAAGTCCAAGACAGGCCCTGGTGAGCACCTCCGCAACTCCCTCTGGCACACGGGGGACACCAATGACCAGGTCAGGCTGCTGTGGAAGGACCCCCGAAATGTAGGGTGGAAAGACAAAGTCTCCTACCGCTGGTTCTTGCAGCACAGACCCCAGATTGGTTATATCAGGTAACAGATAAATTCTCTCTGTCTGCCTAAATTCTTGTTTCACAATACCTAATTCAGGTGATAATCTGAGAGTTTATAATACATCTGGTTTTTGCACTGATGAGGCCTTATAACAGGCTAGACTTTTGAAATTCAGCCTGCAGTTCTTTTCCTAGGAAAGAATTCCAAGCTAAGCCTGTTTGTAACTGAAGTTTTCTACTATCTGGCTGTTGTAACTGTGCCCTACCATAATAAGCCCTTTTCTGGCTTTTAACACCTTGTTTTCCAAGCTACTACTGGCCAGCAATCTGAAAACTAATGCATTTTAAAATTTCTTAATTTTGATGTTTTAGAATATTTTTGTTGGAGTTGTGACAGTTCATTTACATATTCTAGGATAACAGAATGAGTAAAACTTGTCCACTTAAATGTTGTGATCCTAACTACAATCAGTAATTGTCCTGACATGATAGATTTGAGATTACATAGCATATATTCAGGAAGTTTCTCAAAGCTATGTAATGCATGCTATCTATTCTTGTTATTTGAAAAAAAAAACAAACCAAAAAAACATTCACCATTCAGGAGGAAATATTTCACTCTGCAATATCCAGATCAACAGGAATTATATTTGCAGATCAAGGTTGATTTTAAAATGCAAAAAACCCACTTCTCTGGCGTCATCAGCTCAGGTTTTCCAACCTTGTAATAGAACAGATATACGGGTAAGTCAGTTGTTCTTCAGAAAATCACCACCCTGCAATTGAGATGCAGTAACTTGTTGGTACCATTACTCCACTTTTCTGGTGCAGATCATCATCCTTAGTGGTAATTGTAGTGAGCATGTTTGACTTTATGCTAAAATGGATTAAGAACATTCATACTGTCCCATATTGTGTCCCAGCCACAGGGCAGTAGCGAATAGATCTTGGGTGGCAACTTTTCTTTAGACCAAGCTGTTCATTAGGCTGTTTCATGAGCAAACGTCTGCCTGTGGCTGCGGTCTCTCTTGCCAGCCTAATTAATGCCCCCTGCAATTGGCAAAAGGTAGCAAAGTCAGCGGCACAAAATCCTGCAAAAACTAAAGGCAGACAGACCTAAAGTGAACCTCTGCCAGCTCTGTCCACATCTTGCTGTGGTCTGCTTAGGGCAGATGCCACAGACCACAATGTGTCTAGCAAAGGTTTTCTGAGGCTTCAAGAAGGAAGCCTAGGAAAAAGTCACTTGAGGCAGCCTCTCCCATGGAAATTTGAAAGACAACAAGTTCTATTCATTGTACAGATGCTTTTGAACTGCCTCAGCAAATCAGGAAATAAACTCAGGAATATAACAGGAACTGTTTTGGGTTTTTTTGTTTTTTTTTTCTTATTTTATGAAAAGACACTGGAACTTACTTTCCCTTCACAGCTTGCTATTTTCTTGCATGTCAGAACAACAGTGTCCTCATCCAAAACAGAGCCCTCCAGGCTCATCATCCTCTAAGTCGTTTACCCGGTACCCCAGAGGCTGAGGACTTGGAGCAGACAGCACTGCAACAGCTCGGCTGGCTCCAGCGTGGTCTCGCTCAAGCCCTCAGCGCAGGGCACACGCTGGGGAGCTGGCAGGGTGCAGCCGTTCCCAGAGATATTTGGGAATTTGCTGATAGGTTTTCTAACAAGAACGCCAAATCATCAAAACTGTTCCCGGAATTAATCACATTCACATTTTTAAAGAAATCTCACAGTCAAGTTTAAGATTCCAAATAGTTTGTTTGAAACTGCGTATTTAAAAAAAAAAAAAAAGTTTAGTTTCAAACTGAGTGAGACGATATCCATCTGGCTTTCTTTGATCAAATCCGGGTCTCTCTTTCTCCTATAACTATTGACTGTGGAAATTTTCAAGAGTTAAAGCTCTCAGCCTGACTGAGTACAGGAAAAAAAAATTTACAAGGCTTGTGTAGGATGTGTAAAAAAACAACCACCACCAAAACACCCTCCCTGCCCAGGTCTTGCCAGCACGCAGCACTGCTCCAGTTCCCAGCCTACAGAGGAGCTATCTTCGTTGCTTTTTCTCCCCTGGGCTAGATGGGAGGATAGCATGTCCAAGGCTAGAGTCACCATGGATAATGAAATTACTTTGATGAATGTTGCAGTCCCGGAAAAGACCTAACAGGGCTTCTGCGTGCTTTCATTAAGGGCAAGATTTTATGAAGGCTCTGACCTAGTGGCAGACTCCGGTGTAACTATAGACACCACGATGCGTGGAGGACGGCTTGGAGTTTTCTGCTTCTCTCAGGAAAACATTATTTGGTCCAACCTGAAGTATCGCTGCAATGGTAATGTTGCTTTTATGTCATTTGAGCTAACAACTAGCAAGTGGCCGTGAAAAACCGGTAGTGTGGCTGGTGGATTAAGCCATTTTGCGTCCTCTCCTTTGCTTTTCATTTACAAGTTATTCACAGCTGTGAAACGCCTCCCCTGACACCAGCAGCACGCTGCAGCCCAGCCAGATGGGGGCTAACACCTCACAACCACTCCTCCCAGAGCAGCCTCTCTGCTGCAGAGACTGTGCCAGCTAAGTAGTATAGCTGTCATCAGAGAATTAGAAACGTTATTTAAAACCAACCGACCGTGAGAGTTGTACACGCACAATATACTGAGGCCGTCACGTATGTAGGATGCCTCGAGCTCTGAATACGAGGTGAAGTAAGTCTGGAGAGCCACTGGGATCAGTCTCCAGGTGTTAGTATCACTCGTGTACCTCCTGTCTGTGCTAGGACAAGATCATAAGATGTGCTTCCTCCCATGCAGCAATCCTTCTCGGGCTCTGTGGGAGCACGCTGGCTCACTCCTCTTGCGCTAAGAGCCTCGCAGATTAGCCCTGATCTCCCACCGTATAGAGTAACTCAAACCTTGCTCACTCACACAGAAGCTAATCACGCCAGGGTATTTCCGCCCTGGCAGCAGTTCAGCTAGCTTGAAGTGAGGTTGGAAGGGTGCCCTCCCCTCCTCTCAGCAGCCACCCCTACCTGACTAAGGCAGCCTTAGGAAAATAAGTTACCAGTCAAGTTGTAATAGTTTTCTTGCCTGCTTTTGTGGATCCAAGAAGCCCAGCCCAGGTCTGCAGTGGACACAGCCACTGCACAGCCAGACCCTGGCTCTACAGCTTCTTCTGGTGATGGACCCTGGTTCTTCGGTGCTTGGTGCGCCTAGGCTGGTGCTTGCAGGTCATGGTTAAACGGGAACTTCTAGACAGGGTTGCTTACAATTGAAAACGACTTTTATAAAAATCTCAAACAGTGTGCGGTTTTCCCAGAAAGCATGTTTCAAAGCTGTCACTGAAATCACAGATACTTTCCTGGCAGTGAGCAGGCAGTGGCTTTGCTGCAGGTGGTGCGGTAGGTCAATGAAACCCACTCAAAGAAGTCTCCAAAGTCCCCAAGCATCCCTTCTTTTATTTCAGACAAGTTTCTATGTTTGCAGAAAAAGCTTAAAAAGAATTTTCAAGCCTCCAAAAAAGAAGTGATCGACAAGAAGCAAAGGACTTACCGTTTTTTTTGATACACAGAGTGTATTTACCATAGAATCGTAGAATGGTTTAAGTTGGAAGGGACCTTAAAGATCACCTCGTTCCAACCCTCCTGCCATGGGCAAGGACACCTCCCACTGGACCAGATTGCTCAAAGCCTCATCCAACCTGGCCTTTATATAGTTACTTCCTTTTTTGAGTTTAGAGTTACAGGTCCTGCACCAGGGTGGAAATAATCAGACTAAAGTTGAGGTCACACAGTTGAGCTTCATTGCTGTGGCTTCATCTTTGGCTGCAGCTTTAGCTCTATGGTTAGCTCTGTGGCTCTGCAGATAAAATGTTCCGTGATCTGGCAAAGGCACGCTGCAAACTCAGCGCTTCAGACAAACAGAGCTGTAGTTCTCTTGTGACACTGACCCATCTCCAGCTCCCTTTGCCAATTCTGTGGTTTTTTTTATCAGTTGCTGTTGGTCCTTGGGTTAATGTTTTTGTCGCTTCTTGTGGCATGGGAAACCATCACAGGGAAGTTGAATTAGGATATATGAGAAAGAGAGATGCTGATATTACAAACATGTCTGGGGTGCAGAGCAAGACAACCACTTTTTCTGCCTTTCTGGTCAATGTTTATAAATAAAAATATGAGAGTGGAAGCCACAAAGCTTTTGGTTGGAAATGTGATTTGAGGATTGATAGTATTCCATTATGGGCTGGCACCGTCTTGTTAGCCTCACTATGCTTTCCAGTGATGTGTAGCTAAAACTGAAAACTTTCCCAGTTTATTCTTAATGTGTAAACAAAAGGGAAGGCATGTTACAAAAAAAAAAAAAAAAAAGAAAAAAGTAGGTAGGTCATTCAATAGTTTAAGTGCTCCTTGATTTTGTCAGAAGAGACTAAACTTTTGCATATTTTCCTGTTTTCAGACACCATCCCAGAGGACTTTCAAGAATTTCAAGCTCAGCAATTTGGAGTTGGGGATATTGGGGATATTTAAGATGGAAAGGCAAACTAACATTGCTATTGCAAACAATATATTTTAAATCCTTATATGATTGTTGTTGTATGAGTGCACACCGCAGCTTGTTCTCATTGATGTGACTATGATGTCAGACTTTTTTTTGTATAAAAGTGAAAATAAAAAGGAGATAAAATAGACTGGGGCTTCACTCATTTTCATATATGCCCTAAAAT
Organism: Chionis minor; assembly: GCA_013398295.1. NCBI lineage: Eukaryota > Metazoa > Chordata > Aves > Charadriiformes > Chionidae > Chionis > Chionis minor. The sequence continues at coordinate 41,657 of VZSF01003420.1, forward strand.
CTAGGGAGCAGCATGTAATGGAGTGACACTTGCTTAAAACACTCTCAGGAAAAGTTTGAATCTCTTGCCGTTCTGGATTTGGTATTAAGCACAGTGGGGAAGGAAGCACAATTCTGTCTGTCATCTGGAATGTGTCAGGAACAACAGGTTGAATCTGGGCACGAAGTGGTTGGGAGCTGTTTGGCCAAGCCAAGGCCTTCTTGATACCTTAATTTCCATTTCTGCTAAGAAAAAGTTTTATCTCCTCTAGAGCAGCTAACTCCTTTGGAGACTTCGTTACCTTTGGCAGACCTCCTCTAAGAATTCTGTTAGACCTCTCTGCCCTCCCACTCCCAGAAAACTATGAGTAACAATATCACATCCTGTAAAAGAAAAAAGCTGACTGCAGGGTGTTGTAGTCAAGTCTTATGACTTGCATGTGACTAAAACCAAAAAAAGACATAAGGAGATAAATGCAGAATCGCCTACAGAGAGAAAATAATCCTAATTTTCACATACACAAAGCCAGGCTTTCACTTACTGTCCCCACTCAGAGCTGAGCTCTCTCAGCAGGTATTGCAATTTTCTGAAAGTAAGTCACCAAGTTAGAAACCCAAAACACTGAGTTAAGCACTAGTAACCACTAGGAAAGGACTGGAAAACGAAAAGCCAAAAAAAATTGTATCACAGTGCACTCTGTAATTCACAGTATAGAAAGCTGTTGGATACTCTGTGCTTTTCTACTACATTCTTTTCTAAAACGGACCTAGGAAAGGAAGGGAGGATGAGCTCCAAGGACAACTGTAGGATAATTACCTTAAAAAGGACGATGGGAAACAGTGCTTCAGCCTCGGGGAAGGGGGAGGGAGGAAATAGACAGAGGGGGAAGACAGTGAGGGTTTTAAAAATCAGAAGTAGCCCTGAGAAAACGAACAGTCATGGCTCTTTCCCAGCACAAGAATGCAGGGGAAATGCTGAGTTAAATTATCAGGTGAGAGCATCAAAACAAAAAAACCCTCAAGTTTCCTGTTCTCGGTACGATAAAAATACCCTTAAACTTTATGGTGCTGTCAAAGTCTTGGGCTACGGGAAGGGGTTTCACCATGGGCTTGTCCACACTTGTCAAGGCTTCTGGGAGCACTGCGGCCCTGGGACCTGTCCCACAGGGGATCCCAGAGTCCCACAGCGAAGAGCAGGATGTAGGAGTGTTCCTGGCACTGCACCTCACCACGAACGGGCCTCCTTTGGCTTCACCAAACCCAACTTCACTCGCCAGGTTTTCAGCAGAGGATTAAAAGGCTAGTTACTTGGGCGCAACGTGGAGGCTATTGTCAAATTATGCTTCCATATCACACCATTGCATTTCACTGGATGGAGCCCCTTCTCCAGGCAGGAATCCCCTGGGAACGGTTTGGGCGCAATCCGGGCAGGGGGCAGTTACTCGTGGTATGCTCAGGCACACCCGGGGTGCCCGGCCGGCGGCGGGGGGGGGGAGGTCCCCTGCCCCGCAGCGCATGCATTTCACACAGGGGGTCCCTCGCAGTGCATGCAACAAGCCTGGCCCACCCCGACCCACCTGCAGCACGCGGGGTCAGAGCGGGACAGCACGCACCAGCTCCGTCAGGAAACATGACCGCAGCCAGCCTCCGAGCCCCCGGCCAGCCTCCGAACCCCTGCCAGCCTCCAACCCCCCAGCCACCCCTCCCGCCTGCAGCTGGAGGCTCTCCTTCTGTCAGAGCAACTCGGTGAGGGGCGCCCTGGCCGCTGGCCACACCAGTTCGCCACCTTCAAGCTTGCCCATTTGCAGGCTCTCTGCCAGTCCGTGCCACAGCCATTGGCCGCAGGAGGCTGGAAGATGAGATACAGGCTCTGGGTCCTGTGCTGTCAAAGGTGATTGCACGAAGCTGTGAGTCTCTAACCTCCCCCTGCAGAAAACAAACCGACCACAGAAAGCAGTCACAGCTCAGACAGCCAGGACTTTCATTTTGTTTCAGAGGGTGCTGTTGGGACCTTGTAACGTGATCCTGGAACTCACTACAGCTAGCCTGCAAGTTCAGGAACAGAAAAGTCCGGCTGTTGTAGACCAAGATTAGCCGCAGGGTCATAGTCCAGGCTTGGGAAACCCCCTGCCTCTCGTGTCTCTGTCAGAGACTCCGCAGTCCCCGTGTATGTGTTTAAACAAGCTCCTCTTGCACCACCACCTTTTTCTGGGCTATTGTGCAAGGCAGACGTGTTGCCCTGTGTGGCCTCCTGCAAGTAAAGACACTGCGATCCCACATCTTTAAAACCGAGCCTGTAGTTCTCCCTTGCCCCCGCCGCCCGTGCAGCTGGGCTGCACTCAGCTGGAGCAGCAGCTGCAACTACTTTGGAGCTGAGAGTCCTAAGGCTCCTGTGCACCAGGGTAGACTGTCTCACCAAAGGTTAACTCTTTCCCGTGTGCTAAAAAGACCACGACAAACACACTTCACATGCTTCTGTTCTCTAAAGTAGAACAGCATAGAGTATTTCAGTTGGACGGGAAATACAACGATCATGCAGTCCAACCGCTTGACCACTTCAGGGCTCACTAGATGTCAAAACATATTGTGAAAGGCATTGTCCAAATGCCTCTTCAACACTGACAGGCTTGGGGCATCAACCACCTCTAGGAAGCCTCTTCCAGTGTTTGACCAACCCTCTTGGTAAAGAAATGCTTCCTAATGTCCGGTCTAAACCTCCCCTGCTGCAGCTTTAAACCACCCCCACGTGTCCTGTCACTGGGTCCCAGGGTTCTCCCCCTCCCTCTCTCCTCCCCCTCCTCGGGAAGCTGTAGAGAGCAATGAGGTCACCCCGCAGTCTCCTTTTCTGCAAACTAGACAAGCCAAACGTCCTCAGCTGCTCCTCACAGGACATCCCTTCCACCAGCTTTGTTGCCCTCCTCTGGACACATTCAATGACCTTCACATCCTTAAATTGTGGGGCCTCCCCAGTGCTGAATACAGTGGGATAATCACCTCTTGACGGTCTGGTTATGCTGTGTTTGATGCGCCCCAGGGCACAGCTTGCCCTCCTGGCTGCCAGAGCACACTGCTGGCTCCTACTGAGCCTGCTGCTGACCAGCAACCCCACATCGCTCTCTGCAGGGCTGCTCTCCAGCCACTCCTCTCCCAGTTTATACTTGTGCCTGGCGTTACTGCATCCTGGGTGCAGGATCTGGCAGGACTTTCATCCCCTTAATCATTGCCCAATGCTCCAACCTATCTGGATCCCTCTGCAAGACCTTGTCCCTCCAGAGTCAACAGTACTTCCCAGTTTGCTGTCATCAAGCAAACTTGCTAATGGTGCGTGCGTTCAACTCCTGCATCCAGATCGCTGATAAATATATTGAACAGAACCGGCCCTAGAACTGAGCCCTGAGGAGCACTGCTGGTGACTGGTCTCCAGTGAGATGCGGCCCCCATCACCACAATGCTTTGAGCCCTGCCATCCAGCCCGTTCTTCACCCAGCTCACTCTCAACCTGCTGCTCATCTCCTGGCTTGACCGTGTCTTGGTTTGAAACACCAGAAGAGAACATGCCTCCAGGATGCTGCGGGGTGGGGTGAAGGCAGGGGTGGGCAGACCGGCGGGAGGCTGCCGAGCGAAGGCGGTGGGCTCTTGCAGACCCTCAGCACCACTCGGGAACCGCGCAGCGCCTTGCACTTTGGTGGAACGGCACAGCCGCCCGGATACGTGCACCAGAGTGGCACGGAGAACGGCAGCCACCATTCAACCCTTTGAAACTCAGTCAGCAGCTTCTCGTAACCACGAGAGGCTGCTGGGACAGGACTCCACGACAGCCCCACCACGGGTGGCGAGAAGCAAGGGACCTGCACACAAGGAGACACAGCAGCCTCCCTGGTGCTGATCTAGGCGTCAAATTCAGCAGCTTCCTGCTCCATCATCTGGGGAAATGAGGGGAAAAAACCCCAAACCCCAAATCACAGATCCTTGTTTCAAACAACTTCTCAGGCTGCAGTGCTATACTTGGCCTGGAAAATACTTTGTGCTGTCAGAGGCATCTGACACATCTCAGCTGAATTGTACAGAGCAGACGCCACGGACAAATCTGTGCAACCTGCCATCTTCTGAGATGACGCTCTGGAGGAGTACAAAAATAACACGGACAGCAAAGCCATGTAATATTCCATAGGCCAACATTTTTTTTGTTAAACAACATCCAAACGTAGTGAACAAAAAAGATCAACCAATTTAATTTTACTGGCTCAGTAACCGCTTAGCTCATATATTTATACGTTTTTAAAGTCTCTCCTAGAATTAGTTGACTTTCAACTTCTATATATCACAACAAATCACTTTAAATGTAAGAAAAACTTTATTGGTCCATTAAACATTAAATCTATAACAATACATTCACTCAGTATACAAAAGGAAGTGTCCATAAAAAACACTAAGATGCTTTAAAAAGGCAAAGCTGTTGACTATTTCACAATTAAGATCTTACAATTCTGAAATCTTTACCAATCCTTAAAAGTCAAAGTGTTACAGTTACTACAGATCACAACACTCACAAAAAATGTTAAATAAACTAGCAAACCTCCACTTCACTGGGCTACAGATTAATAAAATAAAACCACACATACACACCCAAAAGTTCCCTTGAGATATTAAGAACCTTGAAAAAGACTAATTAAAAACCCCTCACCATTAATAAAAAGTGTTTACATTTTTACTACTTTGCATCCAGTTTTTGAACATGGCATATACGAGACTGAACACCACTCATTGGTGGTAAACAAAAAGCTGACTGAACACATATGTTCCCAGTATTTTCTCAGCTTGTATATGACAAGTTGTACAATTTTCTCTGAAAGTTAATTCTCCTAAGTTTCCACGGATGTCCAACGACACCTAAGCACCTGGACATCTATCAGTAAGAGGAAAAACAGAGCTGTGGTTTGAATAACCACACATTATATCCCCATAGCATTTCAAAATTATTCTTGGCTTCGCACTGAGGCTTCTTTGGCAAAAGCGCGGCTGCAGTGCTGCACCCCGCAGCTCTGGTGAGCAAAAGCCCTGGAAGCTTTAAGCTGCTGGAGCAGTTTCAAAGCTGACAATGGTGGCTCTGAAGAAGTTTGTGCAAACGGCTGTACGCTACGGCACTGGGAGCTATCGGACACTGGCAATCGGAGAGAAGCCAACGTGGCTTATATCTGAAATCAATTCTAACTTTTAAAAAATATCATTAGTGAAATTAGGCGTGGAATGAGTCAAAAGGAGGTTTGAGAAAAAAACCCAAAACAAAACTGGATTTTTTTCCCAGTTTTACTTGAAACCTACCGAGTTTCTTTGGGCATTAGAAAGCAGCCATCATGCCAGTCTCCCAAAGTTTGTACTTCAAACCCTGGGCAGCGTGTCTGCATCCCCATCCTGGGACACTCGGGCGTTCTACTGTCAGGATGTTGACAATGCAGAGACGTACGAGTTCCCAAGCTACGTATCCTGTTACGAGTACAGAAAGCCAAAGCTTTCTAAGCACTTGACCCCTGGCATTCCCTTGTACAGTCATGTGAAACACTCCGTTCAAACCAGTGTTTACAAAATTGAAAACACAAAGTAAAATGTCAGGGTGCCAATTACGTGTTTTCCTCCCACAAGAACTTGTAGGCCACTTCAGAAAACAAAGAAGTAGTTTTCACAGAGGAAAAACTGATACATATAAGAAATTATGATCCTCGACTTTGCTTCAACACTGCAGGTTGTCCTGCTATAAAAAAAGTAAGGATCAACAAGACCTGGCAAAGAAGTCTTTGCTAGTTTCTAGCACCAAAGACATGCCGCTTGGCAGGAAGCAGAATGGGAGTGAAGCAGGTTTACAATGGCTTTACAAAAGAAATCCAGGGAGAAAAAGGCAAATAAAACGAGGAGATACAGTCTGCAAGCAAAAGACATTACTTCTAAAGCCAGAAGGAAAATACAAGGGCAAAATTTTAGCTGCAGATAATCTCACTCATCTAGTCACACAGGTACAGCCTTGTGGTATTTTGCTTCATCACCTTATTTAGGAGAAAAGCCTAACCATTCATAGCATAAATTCTTTATAGCATGTTTTAGAAGCAGTCAGTGGATTACTTCGTTACCAATCCGTTCAGAGATGTCCGTGACACTGTGGGCTGCTAGCCAAAGTTCAAGCAGCGCTATCTTGAGTTCCCACATTTTCCTGATGCATTGATCAAAACTGTTAAAAACAAGCTTTTTCACAAGTGCAATGATCGCTTCATTAATAGCAACATTCTAGCCCATAAGTGGCTGCACCAGTGGCTGATGAAGCAGTTATATGTGCATAGCTTATAATCTCAAAGCGCTTCTAGATTTGCAAAAAGGTGCTAAAATACAAAATAAATAAATAAATAGGCATGCAGTGTTTATGATTCTGTGAGGGCATCAGCCCTCTCTCTGGACTACACATACACTAGCAACACTGAATTACCCGTTTCAGACAAAAGTGGCCCAACCCAGCCGGGATTTACTGAATTAGCTGGGCAAGTACGAGCTTTTTCAACCTCATGGAAATGCTTGAAGTACAAAGCTAAGAGTATCACAAACATATAATAACTCTGATATGTGATCACAGTGGAGTTCCTTAGTTGGCATCCAGCTGCAAGACCTGCCTGCATGCTTTGAGGAACTAGGTGTTAAAGAGCAAACAAGCATATCCATCTGCTTTCCACATGTTCTTCATAAGGTTTTATGATCTCATTTGTTAGACCAGCTATTTGGATTCAGAGACTTGCGCTCTGAGTCCGTCCTATTAATTTTACCCCAAAGAAGAACCAGTCACGATTGCGGCTCTTGGTTGCCTTCATGAGAAAACCAGAAAGTGTTCCAGTCTCAGACAGCAGTGCAGCAGTGAGGTTCCACTTGCTTACAATAGCAAATTTGAAAAAGTATGAAAACGCCAATAAAACTGTTTCACCTTCCCAGCAGAACTAACTTCTAACTTCCTCTAAGAATCCATTAAATAGCATTAATTCAAATTAAAGTTAAACTAGAGCAAACTTAGTAGAGGACTTGTTACAAAGAAAGGAAGACTAGAAAACAACAGCTTCCTCACATCACACAGCCCAAAAATAATAGGGGCCAGAAATGCTGCACCGCTCACTTATGTCTGGGAACAAATTCAACGAACAATCGTGGCACAAGGCGGGACAGACACCGCACAGCTAGCCGCCTCAAGCAGAGCAGCTACCCGCACCTTCAGGTACAGGGAGAGTAAGTCAATCCTCTACAGTTTAAATGTAAATGTAAGCAACAACTACTCATTTATTTACAAAAGCATCAGACTATTTGTGAGTTTTCTCATTTCATCTTTCACTGCACGGTAATATCTGAAGCAGTCTCATCCCCAGAGGTCTGTCAAGCACAGATTAACTGGTCTTCCACACGCACCATGGGTCTGACTGTGTCTTGTACACACCGGTGCAACGCACAAGGCGGCATTGCCCAGTCACAGGCTCAGTTCAGGTCTTCCAGTTCCAGTGCCACCTGAATTACTCGCTACCACAGCAGTAGGCATGAAGGCACTTCTTAAAAGGTTTTAAAAGATCACTTGCCTGAACTGTCTGGAATCCATGAACTGGACATTTGAATCCTAGACCTTAGCCAAGGATTTTACTTAGTAGTTGCACGTGGAAGTTCACAGTACAGAATTTACAGTGAATGCTAAAGCTGTAACATTTGCCTGGCCAGCTGGAAGCCATGCCTCACTGAGGAACTAGAGGCTTTGCACACCCAGGTGCCACTGGATTCCTTAGAAATGTCTGGAGATCCATAGCTGGATCTAGGGCCACAGCATGGACACGCAAGCCTTCAAAGTTATTTTCGGAGTCTTTTCCCACAATGTTTGCCCGGATGCAGACAGAGCAGTGTAGTCAGGCACTGCCCCATTCCCACCCTAGGTATACCCACAGATATAGATGCTTAAGGTCAACAGTTGGTGGAAAGGAAGGATGAAGGAGCAAGTCAGTGAGGGGAGTGCTGTGTAAGAAGAATGGACTCACGCCTCACTGTGGACTTTCCTCTTACAACCCTGTTTCCTCTGTGCAAAACCTATTTCCATAAATATGAAATATTGAAAAAAATGAGCACGAGGAGGTGCAGGAAGTCCTTATGCAGGCAGATACCTCTTACATAAAATAAGCATTTTTATAAAAAAGTAAGAACATCCATTGGCCAAGATAAATATTAAGATCAGTCAGAAGAAAGGGTGCAGCCAGAAATAGATGTATAATGCAAATCAACTTCTGGCTTCATGGCTAGTGCCATTGTGAAGGTTTCAGCTTTTATGACAATGGGACATTTTTTGATGACTATAGCCTGCTAGGGAGGGATGGGATCCACCTGTCTGAAAGAGGCAAGGGAATCTTTGGCAGCAGGCCGGCCAGCTTGGTGAAGCGGGCTTTAAAGGACTCGGGGGTTAGGGTCCAAAGTGGCTACGCTCACACCACTGCAACCAACTGCAGAATAAGCCAGATCAACCAGAGCACCGACATATGTTCCTTAGCTGCTTCTCAAGATGAGACCAATGCACACAGCCTCGGTAACAAACAGGACGAACTGGAGCTCTGTGCCCAATAAGAAAGTTCGGATATCATAGGAATAATTGAAACATGGTGGGACAACTCACACGACTGGAGGATCACGATGGATGACTATAGGCTGCTTCATAAAGACACGCAGGGAAGAAGAAGAAGAGTCGCCATGCTCCATGTTAAGGAGAACCTTGAATGTACAGAAGTCAACTAGGTGATTGTGGAAGCCCTATCAAATGTGGCTGGGTCAAGATCAGAGGGGTCACCTCCAAGGGGGATCTTACAGTAGACATTTGCTACTGACCTCCAGACCAAGATGAAAAGACAACGAAGCACTATTTGGGTCACTTAAGCAAGTTTCAGGTCAATAGAACCTGGTTCTTACGGGTGACTTCAACCACCCAGACACTTGCTGGAAGAACAATACAGTAGCTCACATATAACCCATCAAGTTCCTGCAATGCACAGAGGACTGCTTCCTCATGTAAATGTTAGATATGCCAACCAGGAATTAGGCACTGCTGGACTTGCTACTCACAAACCAAAAAAACCTGCTTTGTAATATCTCAGTGACAGCCTTGGCTGCACTGATCACAATATCATGGAGTTTGGTATCCTCCTGAGCATGCTGAAGGTTACTACTAAGGCCAAGGTTTTAAATTTTAGAGAAGTAAACTTCCGCTCACTCAGAGTCCAGCTGAGAGGGATTCCATGGGAAGGTTCCATGGAGGATAAAGGAGCTAGGAGCGTTGGGAGTTTTTCGAAGAACAGCCTCCTGAAAGCACAAAAACAGTTCATCCCATTTAAAGGTAAGGGAAATAGGTGGAGCAAGAGACCCCTTAATTTAACTGTGAGCTTCTGAGTCTGTTCAAAACCAGAAGAGAAGCATACCAGAGATGGAAAAGCAAATTAATACCTGTTGAGAACTACAAGGACATTGCCAAGACACGCAGAGATGCAGTTCAAAAAGCAAAGGACAACCTGAATTGAAACATGCCAGAGATGTCAAAAACTACAAGAAGGATTCTGTGGGTACATAAACAACAAGGAAAAGAGATGGAAAATATTGGCCTGCAGTTAAACAGGAGAGGTGAATTAGTCACCAAAAATGCTGCAAAGGCAAAGGTTCTCAACACTTTCTTCACCTCTGTCTTTACCAGCACTGTTGGGCCCCAGGCCCTGGGAACAGCAACCCAGGCTAATTCAAACACAGATCCACTGCCAGTGAGCTGGATGACGTTGCTGTGAGGCCGCCCTCCATAATCTTTGAGAAGTCGTGGAAATCAGGAGACATCTCAGAAAACTGGAAGAAGGCTAATGTTACACCCCATCTACACAAAGGGCTTAAAGGAGGATCCAGGAACTATAGGCCCATCAGTCTTAACTTCAGTCCCTGGGAAAATTATGGAACAAATCCTCCTGGGGTCTATCACAAGTCAAATGAAGCACATGACTGGAAAAAGCCGGCACGGGTTCACTAAAGGCAAATTGTGCTTGACAAACCTCATTGCTTTCTACAAAAAAGTAACCTGCGCTGTTGATGCGGGGTAAGTGGTGGACACTGCCAACCTTGATTTCTCCAAGGCTTTCGACATGGTTCCCCACAGCCTCCTCCTAGAAAAACTGATGCGTGACAGTCTAGCCAAGCGGTCTGTGCGGTGGGTGGGGAACTGGATGCCAGGCCGCACCCAGAGGGTGGTGGGAAATAGCTCCTTTTCAAACTGGCCCAGGTGAGGTCCCCCAAGGGTTGATATTGGGCCCCAACACTGTTTAACATCTTCATAAGTGATATGGATGATGGGATCAAGTGTACCCTGATGAAGTTTGCCGATGACACCAAACTGAGTGGGGAAGTGGACACTTTGGAAGGGAAAGCCATCCTGCAGGAAGACTTGGGATAGGCTATAAGAGTGGGCAAACAAGAACCTTATGAAGTCCAACAAGGACATGTGTAAGGTCTGGCACCTGTGAAACCCAGGAATGCAATGCAGACTGGGATCTACTCGGCTGGGGAGCACCTCTGTGGAAAGGCACGTGGGCTCCTGGTGGAGAACAAGCTCAATGTGAGTGAACAGTGCACTGCTGCAGCAAAGAAAGCCAACAGGATCCTGGGTTGCATCAACAAGGGCATCACCAGCAGTGATAAAGAAGTCATCATCCCAGTCTACTCAGTGCTTGTCAGGCCACACATGGAATACCGTGCTCAGTCTTGGTCCCCACTGTCCAAAAAAGATGTGGACTGACTGGAGAGGGTCCAGAGAAGGACCACAAGGATGATCAAAGGACTGGGAAGCCTGCCATGTGAGGAAAGGCCGAGGGAACTGGCTCTGCTCAGCCTTGAGAAAAGAAGGCTTAGGGGAGACCGTCTCACCAGGTTCCAGTATTTAAAGGGTGGCTACAGAGAAGAT
>VZSF01003421.1:0-14954 GCA_013398295.1 Chionis minor
AATAATAAATAAGGAATAAGAAATAATGAAATTAAATAATGAAAAATAATAATGCGTAATAATGTAAATAATAAGAATAATTAATGAATAATAAACAGCGTCGGTGGGTTCTTTTACTGTAAGGATCCGTCCCATAAATTAATAATACAAATAAAATGACTCAGGATGAAGAGAGAGACTTTTAGGCGGAATCTTAACGGAATTTAAGCCGGCTCAAATTTTGGTCCTGACTTTATTTCCCAGGCTCAGGCTGGAGCATCCCTTTCCCTGGATTTAAGTAGCGCGGCTGGATTTTCCAGCTGGTGGGGAATACCGGGCCAAGGAGCTGGCTGGATTTACCCTCTTAAATAAACAAATTTAAGAAAAAAAGACTTTTTTTCCTTTAAATATCCTCTTCCGCACTCCCCACCTTCCCACCTCCCGCCGGGAACGTCGGGGCTGGTTTTGGGATGCAAGTTTGGAGATGGCATTGCAATTTTGGGGATGCTGGGGCCATTTTGGGGATGCACATCCAATTTTCGGGATGCTGGTGCAATTTCAGTGTCAACAGTGCAATTTTTGGGAATGCTTGTCCAGTTTTTGGGATGCTGGGCCACTTTCGGGGATGGTGGTGCAATTTTGGGGATGCCGGTAGGATTTTAGCATTGCTGGTGCATTGTTGGGAATGCTGGTGTGATTTTGGGGACACTTGTCCAGTTTTTGGGATGCTGGTGCCATTTTAGGATTGATGGTGGAATTTTAGGGATGCTGGTTCCATTTTTAGGGATTGATGGTCCAATTTTGGGATTAATGGTGCAATTTTGGGGATACCTGTCCACTTTTGGGGATGGTGGCGCAATTTGGGGGATGCTGGTAGGATTTTAGCGTTGCTGGTGCAATGTTGGGAATGCTGGTGTGATTTTGGGAATGCTGGTGCAATTTTGGGGACGCTCGTCCAATTTTGGGGGTTCTGGTGCCATTTTAGTATTGGTGGTCCAATTTTAGGGATGCTGGTTCCATTTTTAGGGATTGATGCTCCAATTTTGGGGTTAATGGTGCAATTTTGGGGATACTTGTCCAGTTTTGGGATGCTGGGCCCCTTTTGGGGATGGTGGCACAATTTGGGGGATGCTGGTGTGATTTCAGCATTGCTGGTGCAATTTTGGGAATGCTCTTCCCATTTTTGGGATGCTGGTGCCGTTTTTAGGGATGGTCGTGCAATTGTGGGGACGCTTGTCCAATTTTGGGGATGCTGGGTCAATTCTGGGGACAAGCGTCCAATTTTCGGGATGCTGGTGCAATTTCAGTGTTAACGGTGCAATTTTTCGGGATGCTCGTCCAGTTTTTGGGATGCTGGGGTGATTTTGGGGATGCATGTCCTGTTTTTGGGAGGCTGGTCCACTTTTGGGGATGGTGGCGCAATCTGGGGGACGCTGGTAGGATTTTAGTGTTGCTGGTGCAATGTTGGGAATGCTGGTGTAATTTTGGGAATGCTGGTGCAATTTTGGGGATGCTTATCCAGTTTTTGGGATGTTGGTGCCATTTTAGGATTGATGGTGCAATTTTAGGGATGCTGGTCCCATTTTTAGGGATTGATGGTCCAATTTTGGGGTTAATGGTGCAATTTTGGGGATACTTGTCCAGTTTTGGGGAGGCTGGGCCACTTTCGGGGATGGTGGTGCAATTTGGGGGATGCTGGTAGGATTTTAGCGTTGCTGGTGCAATGTTGGGAATGCTGGTGTAATTTAGGGAATGCTGGTGTAATTTTGGGGACGCTCGTCCAATTGTGGGGATGCTGGTGCCATTTTAGGATTGATGGTGCAATTTTAGGGATGCTGGTCCCATTTTTAGGGATGGTGGTGCAATTGTGGGGACGCGCATCCAATTTTGGGGATGCTGGTGTGATTTTTAGCATTAATGGTGCAATTTTGGGATGCTCGTCCAATTGTGATGCTCGTCCATTTCTGGCGATGGTGGCACAATTTGGGGGATGCTGGTAGAATTTTAGCGTTGCTGGTGCAATGTTGGGAATGCTGGTGTAATTTTGGGAATGCCAGTGCAATGTTGGGGACACTTGTCCAGTTTTGGGGATGCTGCAATTCTAGGGATGCTGGTGCAATTTTTCGGGATCATGGTGCAATTTTGGGAATGCTGATGTCATTTTGGTAACGCTCATCCAGTTTTGGTGATCCTGGTGTAATTTTGGGAATGCTGGTGCAATTTTGGGGNGAATGCTGTTGCAATTTTGGGGACGCTCATCCAGTTTTGGGGATGCTGCAGTTCTAGGGATGCTGGTGTGTTTTGGGGATGGTGGTGCAATTTGGGGGATGCTGGGGCAAATTCAGGGATGCTGGTGTGATTTTGCTTATGCTTGTCCAATTTTAGGGATACTGGTGCAATTTCAGGGTTAACGGTGCAATTTTGGGAATGCTCATCCAATTTTGGGGATGGTGGCGCAATTTGGGGGATGCTGCAATTCAAAGGATTCTGGTGTGATTTTGGGAATGCTGGTGCAATTTTGGGGCCGCTCATCCAATTCTGGGGATGCTGGTGCTCTTTTAGGTTGGATGGTGCAATTTTAGGGATGCTGGTGGAATTTTTAGGGATGGTGGTGCAATTTTGGGGATGCTTCCCCAATTTTGGAGATGCAGGTGCCACTTTGGGGATGCTGGTAGAGTTTTACATTGCTGGTGCATTGTTGGGAATGCTGGTGTGATTTTGGGAATGCTGGTGCAACTTTGGGGGCTCTCGTCCAATTTTGGGGATGCTGCAGTTCTAGGGATGCTGGTGTGGTTTTGGGGATGGTGGTGCAATTTTGGGGATGCTGGTGCAATTTTTCGGGATCATGGTGCAATTTTGGGAATGCTGATGTCATTTTGGTAACGCTCATCCAGTTTTGGTGAGGCTGGTGTAATTTTGGGAATGCTGTTGCAATTTTGGGGACGCTCATCCAGTTTTGGGGATGCTGCAGTTCTAGGGATGCTGGTGTGTTTTGGGGATGGTGGTGCAATTTGGGGGATGCTGGGGCAAATTCAGGGATGCTGGTGTGATTTTGCTTATGCTTGTCCAATTTTAGGGATACTGGTGCAATTTCAGGGTTAACGGTGCAATTTTGGGAATGCTCATCCAATTTTGGGGATGGTGGCGCAATTTGGGGGATGCTGCAATTCAAAGGATTCTGGTGTGATTTTGGGAATGCTGGTGCAATTTTGGGGCCGCTCATCCAATTCTGGGGATGCTGGTGCTCTTTTAGGTTGGATGGTGCAATTTTAGGGATGCTGGTGGAATTTTTAGGGATGGTGGTGCAATTTTGGGGATGCTTCCCCAATTTTGGAGATGCAGGTGCCACTTTGGGGATGCTGGTAGAGTTTTACATTGCTGGTGCATTGTTGGGAATGCTGGTGTGATTTTGGGAATGCTGGTGCAACTTTGGGGGCGCTCGTCCAATTTTGGGGATGCTGCAGTTCTAGGGATGCTGGTGTGTTTTTGGGGATGGTGGTGCAATTTTGGGGATGCTGGTGCAATTTTTCGGGATCATGGTGCAATTTTGGGAATGCTGATGTCATTTTGGTATCGCTCATCCAGTTTTGGTGATGCTGGTGTAATTTTGGGAATGCTGGTGCAATTTTGGGGGCGCTCGTCCACTTTTGGGGATGCTGGTGCCATTTTAGGATTGATGGTGGAATTTTAGGGATGCTGGTTCCATTTTTAGGGATGGTGGTGCAATTTTGGGGATGCTTGTCCAGTTTTTGGGGGTGCTCGGCCAATATTGGGGACACGTGTCCAATTTTAGGGATGCTGGTGCCATTTTTAGGGTTAATGCTGCAATTTTGGGGATGCTCGTCCAGTTGTGATGCTGGTCCACTTTTGGGGATGGTGGCGCAATTTTGGGGATGCTGGTAGGATTTTAGCGTTGCTGGTGCATTGTTGGGAATGCTGGTGTGATTTTGGGAATGCTGGTGCAATTTTGGGGACGCTCATCCAGTTTTGGGGATGCTGCAATTCTAGGGATGCTGGTGCAATTTTTCGGGATCATGGTGCAATTTTGGGAATGCTGGTGTGATTTTGGGAATGCTGGTGCAATTTTGGGGACGCTCATCCAATTTGGGTGGTGTTGGTGCAATTTTGGCGATACCGGTGCAATTTTTGGGCACGGTATTGCAATGTTGGCCATGGTGGTGCAATTTTGGGGACACATACAATTTCGGTGATGTGGCAATTCTAGGGAGGCTGATGCACTTTTAGGGATGCTGATGTGATTTTAGGGATGTGCTTTTGGGGCTGTTTGTCAAATTCAGGATACTGATAGAATGTTAGCATTGATGGTGTAATTTGGGGGATGTTGGTTGTGATTTTCGGGACGGTGGTGCAATTTTAGGGTTGATGGGGCAATTTTGGTCATGCTGGTGCCATTTTTAGGGATGGTGGTGCAATTTTGGGGCTGTTTGTCCAAGTTTGGGGATGGTGGTGCAATTTGGGGGTTGGTGGTCCTGTTTTGGTGATGGTGCAATTCTAGGGATGCTGGTGGAATTTCGGGGATGCTCATGCCATTTTGGTGATGCTGGGGCAATTTAGGGTTGATGGGGCAATATTGGGATGCTCGTCCAATTTTGGGGATGCCGGTAGAATTTTAGCATTGCTAAATTTTCAATTTATTGCAATTATGTGCAATTTTGGGGATTGCTGGTGCAATTTTGGGGACACTGGTGCAATTTTGGACATGGTATTGGAGTTTTGGGGGGGAGTGGTGCAATTTTAGGGGTAGTAATTTGATTTTGGTGATGCTCGTCCAAGTTTTGGGGTGCAATTTTGAGGATGCTGGTGTGATTTTGGGGATGCTCATCCGATGTTGGGAATGCTGCAATTTTAGGGAGGCTGGGGCAATTTTAAGGATGCTGGTGTGATTTTAGGTGTGCTGGTGCCATTTTTAGGGGTGGTGGTGCAATTTTAGGGAGGTTGGGGCAATTTTAAGGATGCTGGTGTGATTTTAGGTGTGCTGGTGCCATTTTTAGGGGTGGTGGTACAATTTTGGGGCTGTTTGTCCAAGTTTGGGGATGGTGGTGCAATTTGGGGGTTGGTGGTCCTGTTTTGGTGATGGTGCAATTCTAGGGATGCTGGTGGAATTTTGGGGATGCTCATGCCATTTTGGGGATGCTGGGGCAATTTAGGGTTGATGGGGCAATATTGGGATGCTCGTCCAATTTTGGGGATGCCGGTAGAATTTTAGCATTGCTAAATTTTCAATTTATTGCAATTATGTGCAATTTTGGGGATTGCTGGTGCAATTTTGGGGACACTGGTGCAATTTTGGACATGGTATTGGAGTTTTGGGGGGGAGTGGTGCAATTTTAGGGGTAGTAATTTGATTTTGGTGATGCTCGTCCAAGTTTCGGGGTGCAGTTTTGGGGATGCCAGTGTGATTTTGGGGATCCTCATCCAATTTTGGGAATGCTGCAATTTTAGGGAGGCTGGGGCAATTTTAAGGGTGCTGATGGTGATTTTAGGCGTGCTGGGGCGTTTTTTAGGGATGGTGGTACAATTCTGGGGATGCTGGTGCAACTTGAGGGATGTTCGTCCTCTTTTAATGAGGCTGGATGCAATTTTAGTGATGCTCATCCACTTCTAGTGATGCTCATCCAATGTTGGGGAAGCTGGTGCAATTTTAAGGATTCTGGTGCAATTCGGGCGACGCTCGTCTGCTTTATTGATGCTCGTCTGATCTTAGTGATTCCGGTGTGATTTGGGGGTTGCTGGTCCAAATTTAGGGATGCTGGGGCACTTCTAGGGCTGCTCCTGCCGTTCTGGTGATGCTCCTCCAGTTTTTGTGTGTGACTCCCTCCCAAACCATCATGGGCATATTCCCCATTCCCAATATTTTTCCCTGTGCAAACCTGACCCCCCCCCAAATCCCGCTGTTGCCCCCTGTTGAGTTGCCTTCCACTATTTTTGAGCATTTTGGTGTTTTCTCCTTATCCTGGAAGCCGCCTTTCACCATTGGGGAGCTTTTACTCCTATTTAATGTCACCTTTTCCATTTTAGTCGCCCCCTACACCGTGCTAAATCATTCCTCCTTACCCAAACAGCCTCCAAAAAAACATAGCGTGTTTTTTTTCCCCCCTCCCTCCCTCCCTCCCCTTTTAAAAATTAACATCCCAAACAACTTAACTGAAGGACCTGGCGGGAATATTTACGCTAAAAACACCAAATAAAGCGATTTAGCAGCATCTTTAATAGCAGAACACCTGGAAAGTGGCCAAAGTTATCTCCGGGTGGAGACGTCGGGGCGGGGGGGGGGTTATTTTCCCTGCAACCATTTACGTTGGGATTTGGCTTGACGGGGCGGGAGGGGGAGAAACCAGAGGAATTCCCGGTGATGTTATGCCTGTGGGAATTCCTGGGAGCTTTTTCACCCCGAGTTAATTGTGCTGGGAGAGGGGCTCAGAGCATAAGCGCCCTCGCACTGCTGTGATGAGTTGGGAAGGACTCAGGGGGGTGTGGGTTTACCCCCCCTCCACTTCTTTAATGGTTTATTGCGATGGAGGCCAGCCCCATTGCGAAAGCGGCTGAAACGCACCCAAATCGGCATCCAGCCTCCGGGTTGGCCGTGCGGAGCGTAAATTTGGGGAATGGTGGGGCTTGGGACCCCCCAGCAGCAAGATGGTGGCTTCACCCCGCGTCCCACCCCGGCACTGGTGGGGGGCTCTTCTTTCTCCCATGGGGGGCACAGGGCTCTGGCGATGCCGGGGGGGAATTGTGCCGGGACGGCTGCGGCGTCCGGCCGGGACAGACAGCACCCTTCAGCCGAGCAGACAGAATTCAACCCTTTGTTTCCTGTTCTCCGGCTCCACTTCGCGAGGCCGGAGACGCTCAACAAGCCCCTCTTTGTGCTAATTTAATTAATCACTGGGGCCGAGGGCGGCGGGGATGAGACACGCCGGCTATAAATACCTGCTTTTTTTTTTTTTGGAGGGGGCATGGTGGTGTTTAGCCTGGTGGCGAGTGAACCTAAGTCTAATTAAATTCAATTTAATTCTAATTGACTTCTAATAAAAAAGCCCCATTGATTGATTGATGGATGTACAGTAGGATACTCATGGGTTGATTGGTTTATAACACAAAAATTGCCGATGGATTGGTTTGTAATGGGAAATTATATTCCTATCCTAATAATAGGAATTATAATTAAGGAGATTATCCTTAAAATAGGAGAGCGGAGCACGTGTGGGGCGCGTGGCGGCATTCCCGGTTGCGGTTTTGGGGCAGGAAAATCATCACCGCCTCCTCTGTGAGCAAATTCCCAGGTGGCGATCGGCCCGCTGGGATACACACGAAGAAAAATAACTTTTCCAGCGGGCTGTACGAGGGCGATTTCCAGGGAAAAACCCCACTCAGATACACACGCACGCTCCCGGCGTGCTTCCCGGGAGCATTCGAGCACGTGAGCGTTGGGGATGAGCAGATTCCTGGAAAAATCTTTGCCCCGGTGCTGGTTTTTTTGGGATTATAACATGAATTTCAAGCTTTGCGTCCCATTCGCTAGCGAGGAAAGTAAATACCGCGGAGGTGAGGTCCCCAGAACTGCGGAAATAGAGTCAAAAATAACTTCGCGACGTGCTGCTGAGCAACTTTTGAGCTGCAAAAAGTGATGTTTGTCTTCCACGAGAGACGCGGTGGGTTTTTCCGGCTGATAAATGGTAGTTTTCGATCAAGAGATTGAGCTATTTTAGCAAAATGCTTCAACTTCAGACTCGAATCCAATCAAATCGAGTCGGATGGGATAGAACAGAATCCTATGGAATTATTTTAATGTACAATAATACTAAGCGGTGATACGGCTGCGAGGACGGGGATAATCTGAAATCAGAGATTTCTGGCCCCAAACAGCAAAAATCCCCATTGGGCTCATTGCGGGTGGCAAATAAGATAAAAAAAAATAAGTGAATGATAATTTTCCAAAAAAGTTTTGCTATTTTGGCACACAAAATAGCACGTTTTTGCTGCCGCTTTGGCTAAGAAAACCCCAAGCATGTGGCCGACAGGACCAACCCTGCTTGGAAAGCGGTCACTTTTATGTAATTTTTTTTTTAATTTCTGGGGGAAAACTCCCCAAACCAGGCTAAAAATCCCCAAAACCCCTCTGTGATCCCAAGCTCTGGATCTTTGAGCCCGACGCACTTTTAATTAACGGGATTCGCAAACGTGTGCGGAAACGCAAAGCGCTTCTCACCCTTGGCGTGCTTTTCTCCTCCTCCCTATAAATAACATAAAATCAGAAAAACCACTAATATCGATTATTTGAGCGTCTGCATTGTTATATTTAACATTTATCTTTCTATTCCCTTTAACATGAAATCAGAAAAAAACACTAATATCGATTATTTGAGCGTCTGCATTGTTGCATTTAACATTTATCCTTCTATTCCCTTTAAGAGGGGGAGCGGTTGCCTGTTTATTTTAGGGATGCCGGGTCGATGTCACATGAAACCGAGGGAAATTGTTGGTGAAACGATATCTCCTCCCAAAATAGCTGCGTTACGGCCCGGCCCTGTGATTCCTTGGCGCGGCCGGATCCTGCAACGCGAGCTGTGGCCTGGCCAGCGCATCCCTTGGATATATCCCAGGCGTATTCCGATGCGTGGCCGCTCGTTTTGCTTCGAGGGGGGATGAAACCACCTTGTGCCTGTGATCCTGGTTGAGTTTTCCATACGGGAAGCATGAATCCTTCGGGGAAAAACCTGAGAATTGAGTATATCCGTGCTTGGTGCTTATTTTCCACACAGTGCAGAGGGAGCCGGAGCATCCCGGAGCATCCGTGGTCCAGCCTGGGATGATCCCTCGGCTCTATCCTCCTCCAGCTCTGAGCACTCTCCCCCTGGCATTTTTAGGGGGAAAAAATTGGGATTTTCCCACAGGAAAAAGCTCTGGAGCCTTCGGGGAGTGGGGGGTTTGGCATCATGGGAGGGGAGCTGCCCTGTAGCCAGAGACGGGGATCGCAGCCCAGTTTCAGGATGCTGGCGGAGTGGGCGTCCCTGCGTTACCAGTATGATTTGGGGCATTAATGAAAACCACTGGGTTTTACTAATTTTTTGGCTCCGGAGCGGTGTAGCTTGATTGGAAAACACAGATTTTTCCTGCCACATATTTTAGATTTTTCAAAGTGCCGGTGACGTGCGCCGGGTTGTGGTGTCTGTATTTACACAACTTTGTATAAATACTCCACATCCGCTTTTAATCCTGGTTTTCCTGGAATTAAGGGCTTTCTCATGCCCAGACTTTCCCGGGCAATAGTTTTTTTTTTTTGCGTTAAGGGTTTGGGGTTTTTTTTAATCCAAAGGGAAAGTTTGGGATGCACCTCCTCCCCAACCCTCTCTGCTGGGAAAGGGAATGTTTGTACACTCGGTTGTTTGTCCCAGGGTGAGCAAAAATCCTGAAATAATTACATTTTTACTGGAATGAAATAGGGCTGGGGAAGTGGTTGAGTGGGAGATACTGGAAATAGGGTTTGGGAATCCCTGGATGGTGTGACTGCAGCGCTGCTGGCTTGCTGGGGATGCTGGTGTGTTAGAGGTTTGGGGGGGATTTTGCCCTCTGATGTGGCAGGGGAATTGTAGAGTTTTCCTTTCGCAGTGGGAAAAAAAAAAAGAAAAAGAGAAAAGAAAACTGGGGAAAAAAAAAGAAAAGGAAAATAAAAGGGTAATGAAAAGGAAAATGGGAAAAAAGGAAATCAAAAGAAAATGGGAAAAAAGGAAATCAAAAGAAAACGGGAAAAAAGGGAATCAAGAGAAAATGGGAAAATGGGAAAAAAGGAAATCAAAAGAAAATGGGAAAATAGGAAAGAATAAAAAGGAAAAAAATAGAAAAAAGAAAATTGGAAAAAGTGAAAAATAAAAAGAAACTAGAAAATCAGACAGCGTAGAAAAACATGCAAAAAGAAGCTGGAAAAATAAATTGAAAAAGAGAAAATAAAAAGAAAAAAGGAAAACGGAAAAAGAAAAAAGGAAAAAGAAACTGGAAAAATCAAAGGGGAAAATAAAAAGAAAAAGGAAAATGGAAAAATAAAAAGAAAAAATTGAAAAAATTGAAATAAGAAAAAGCAAATAAGAACTAAAAAAGGGAAAAAATAATTAAAAAAAATAAACCAAAAAAGAGAATATGCCCATGTTTCGGGCACGGCCCCACCAAGGTGTTCCCCAGCGACGTTCACCTCCCAGTCACCTCCGAGCCACCCTTCAGCTCCGGTGGGATACTGGGGGGCTCTTCCCCTCCCACCGTGTTCCGAGCTGGTGGAAGGACGCTCTTCCCCCTCTTCCCAAACCTTCCAGCCCTGGCGGGGGCTCGGGCAGCACCTGCCCGGCTCCGCGCGTGATGGACGGTGCCGCAAGCGCCCCCCGTACGGAGCAACCCCCCCTCGGTGTTGCATTATTCTATTAGAGTTTCAAAGCTGGTATTAAGTGGACATGATTTCTTCCCACGGACCATTAATTTTGGTTTATTGCTGGCCTGATGGCCATTACCCTTTTTTTCCACCCCCCCCGCAAGTGCCTTCCCCTATTAGGTTTGTACAATTAACAAAATCCGAGCGGCTCACGTGGCGCGGGGGCTGCCGAGGAGGATTTCGACACGCTCCGGCATCGCCGCGCTCGCCCACGGAGGGTTCAGGATGGAGGCACGGGGTGGCGTCGCCTCTGTGACATCCTCCTGCTGTCACCTGCCTGCAGTCCCGCTGGCAATTAGCAGCTTTCCTAATCAGCAGAGACCCTGGCGCGACACCTAAATTGGCGAAGACCTTGGGACGGTGCCCAGGTCGGCAAAGATGCTCCCAGGGCACCCAAAATAGCCAAGATGCTCGTGGGGCACCCAAAAGACCCCAGCAGGGCACCCAAATTAGCGAAAGATCCTGATTGGGCACCCAAATTAGCAAGGAGCACCCAAATGAGGAAAGATACTCACGGGGCACCTAAATGAAGGACCCCAAGAGGGCACCCAAAATAGCAAAGGTGCTTGCGGGACACCCAAATAAGAGAGGCCAACAAGACATCCCAATTAGCAAAGACCGTGGGATGGTACCTGGATCAGCCAAGGTCCGTGCAGGGCTCCCTAATTAGCAAAGAGCCTTGCAGAGCACCTAAACGAAGGACCTCATCAGGCCACCCAAATTAGCAAAGACGGTGAGGTGGGACCCAAACCACCCAAGAGCCTTCGTGGCACCCACATTGGCAAAGACGCTCACGGGGCACCCTGATTAGTGGAGACCCTGGGGTGGCACCCAAATTAGTGAAGACCATGGGGTGGTACCCAAATCAGCAAAGACCCCTGCAAGGGCACCCAATTAGAGACCCCAACAGAGCACTCTAATGAGCCGTGATCCCTGTAGAGCACCCTAATTAAAAGACCCTACATGGCACCTAAATTCCCAAAGACCATGGGATGGCACCCGGATGGGCAAAGAAGCTGGCAGGGCACCCGAATTAAAGACCCCGATGGGGCACCCCAGTTATCAAAGATGCTTGCGGGGCACCCTAATTAGCAAAGACCGTTGTAGGGCACCTAAATTAGCACGGACTGTAGGCTGGCACCCGGATCAGCGTGAGATATATGTGTTGGGGAATATGTATACACATATATATGTCTGTACGGATGGATATATGTGTGTGGATATATAAAATATTGGGGAATTTATTGAGGGAATATATATATATATATAGGGAAGGTATTAGGTTATATAATATATTGGGAAATATTAAATATCTATTCCTCAATATATATTGGGGAATATTCTGTAATGTTATCATAGAATCGTATCATATCCCCCAATAGATGTTAACAATCATTATATAATATAATATTCCCCATATATCTGTATTGGGGAATAGGATATATATTATATTTATGTGTGCATGTATAATATTGGGAAAGACGTTGGGAGAATGTATTGGGGATAAAATACGTTTTAAATGCATTATATAAAATATATAATATGTAGTATGTATTGGGGAATATTGGGGAAGATAGATATATATTTATTGGGGAATGTTCTGTATATATAATATTATACGTACATATATAGTATGTATATATAGTATTGTATACAGTATATATGTATATGTATACAATATACATATCTATAGTATATANAGTGGTTTATGGAGGAGCTGATGCACGTCATTCCGTGCAAGGACTTGCCAGGATTTTGGCCAAAATGGGCTCAAATATGCCCAAAATTAGAGCCTGCTGTTGCCACGGGTGTTTGCAAACCCTCTCTTGCGGTCACAGGGCTCTGCCAGGCTGGATTTAATTGGGATTTAATTGGAATTTCTTAATTACCTGCCATTCCTGCCAGCATCAGGTGGGTCATTCCTCCAGCATCCATCGTAACCCCGCTCCGTGGTCTTGCTTTTCCCGGTACCTGACGCATCCCTGGCTTGTTTTCACCAAGCTTATCTTCACACCACGCCTAAAAAAACCCAAATTTCCCAATTTTTTGGGTGGCGACAGCAATATTGCATCTTTCCTCCAGGCATCGTTTGGGAACCAATGGCCGGGAGGGAAAAAAACATCATTTTAGGGATGCTAAAAATAGGAGATGGAGGGTGCAGGTGGGGCGGCGGGAAGCGTGAAGTCCCCAGCAATTTGTCTTGAACAAGATACTTATATATATAGAGAGAGAAATAGGTGTATATATTAAATATATATATTAAAAAAAAAGTGAGTATTTGCCGTGTACCTATTTTATGAGGTTTTTGCTGATTTTTCCCCATTTTTTCAAGTGTCTGGGAGCGCTTCCTGGGAAAAGGGAAGCCTTTCCTTGCCCTGAAGTGCTGCTTTTTATAGGTTATTCCGTAAAATATTAATAAAGCAAAAGGTTAAAAGAACGGCGGCGCTTCTCCTCTCTCCTCCAGCCGGTTGTTATAACCCCAGCTTTTAAATCACGGGGAATTATGAAGTGCAGCAGCTTGTGCTCTCCGCTCTTTTAGCTTTCCCTATGGAGCCGTGCCGTCTAAACGGACGCTGTTAGCGGGACGACACCTGGATGCCGCGGTGCTCCCAGGCGTCATTAGGGACCAGAGTGAACGCTCCGGCAGCCTTCAGGAGGGAAGGAAACCCTTGAGTAAAAGCACAATATAATGTCAAAATACCTTACAACAACGTGGAAAAAAAGAGTATTTTCATCCCGGTGGGCACCAATCCGATCCCCCCACCTAAATGTAGGGTTTCCTGTACTTGCACGTGCAAAAAAAGGTCTTTTTTAAAATTTTTTCCCCCTTATTTTTTGAGGGTGGGGAGGCTGAAACTAAACAAATTTAACGGCAGGGCTTGCAATTTGCCTGGTGCAACAACAGATGCCCCCTCCAAAAAAAATGCCCCCTCCAAAAAAAAAATTACGCCCCCATCGTGGAGCCAAGATGAGTGTTGGCGCGCCTTTCGCAATTAATGGCTTTGTTTAATCGTACCCCCTGTCCAGAGGAGTATTGTCTTACGGATAATTTCGTTCGCCTAACGAGATTTTCGCTAATTAAATCTCCTTTCGGTCGGTGCGGTTCTCCCTGCAGGATAAAGGGGGGAAAAATGTTTGTGAAGCCGTCGCTGCTGCTGGCTAAATAAACCTTTCCACTTGGCTACCGAAAAAAACCCTCAGCCCCGCGGGGATTATGGGATGCAAACAGTGCCTTGGCAAATTAATTAATTCTCGCAACCCTAAAAAAGCCTTTCTGTATCCCAAAAATATAGGCGGCTTGCTCCCTGCATCCCCTTTTTTGCTGTGGCGCGGCTGTCCGCTGGGATGCTCGTGCATGAAAAAAAATAAATAAATAGAGGTATTTCTGGTTGCAAAGTGCCAAATTCAAGAGGGTTTTGGCTTATCTGGGGTTGATTGAACGGGAAAAATCAGAGTGGGGTTTTGAGGGTCTGAAATAGCCCCGCATTTCTCATCGGCATCTTGGAGTGTTGCAGCGAAAGGTGAATTTATAAGAATAAATCAGATTTTCTCCAAGCAGCCACAGTGCCAGGCTAGCAAAATCCTGCAAAATCCGGAAATTCCTGAGAATGAATTGAGTGAATTCATGAAATAACTCTGGAAATGTAGGAAATTCAAGAAAAGGAAGTCAGGAAATCCAGAAAGGAAGTCCTGGCAAATTCAGGAAAGTCCTGTCCAATGCACGGTCGCGCATCTCTGCGTCACAGCGCCGGCTTTTCCTCCTAAGAATCCCTAATTCTGCCATGCCCCACTGGAATCTCCAGGCAAATATATAATATATGATAATTGATAAATGATAACTTGATAACATGATATGCAATATGCAATATAATATACAGTATATGGTATATAAGTTATATGATATATAGGAGATGGTAATAGATAGTAGAGGTAATTAATAGAGATAATATTAGATAAAAGATAATTCTGTGCTCTGTACAGAATTATACAGAGTACAGAATATATAATATATATATTTTGATACGTGTGTGTATGTATATAAATATATACACATATATTTATGGAGGTTTGCATAAAATGAGATCGTTCCAGCCCCAGTGGGCTGGTGGGGTTGGAGTTGGGGTGTGTGACTGGGGGGATTTTGGCTGTGAGTTGGGTTATTTCCGCGGGGAAAAGAGCGGAGGGGTGGGACATCATCCCGTTCCAAAATGCCTGTGCTAATAGGGAGCCAATTAAGCACCGGTCGTTACTTTAAATCATTTTCTGGCGTGACAGCTCGAGCAAATCACTGTCCTTTTAGCTGGAGCTCCAATGAAGAAGAATAAACTATATTAACTCTGTATATTTGTTATATATATGATACGTAATATATGATATATATGACACCTATTATATATAATACTTGATATGTAGTACCTGATATCTAATACCTGGTATATAATACCTGATATATAACACCTGATATATAACACATAACATATATATAGTATATAGTGTATAGTATATAGTACATAGTATATGGTATATGGTATATGGTAAG
>VZSF01003421.1:22575-37014 GCA_013398295.1 Chionis minor
TTTTTTTTTAATTTCAAATGCCTCCGACAGCATCTTGTCGCTGATTGTTGCATCCCACATCCCATTTCCCGGTTTCCTTCAGCTCCGTCTTGCCCACCTCAGGCGTCTCCCCCCAAAACCCGCCTGTGCCCCATTGCAAAGAAATAAAAATAAATAAATAAATAAAATAAATTGGGTTTGTTGTTGTTGTTGTTGTCATAGGAACAGGGGCTCCTCATTGTAAATATATTTATCTTTCCACATAATAATGGAGATACTGAGCCGTGCGTCCTTCAGGGAGCCTTGGGAAATTCCCACATGCTATTCCCCAGCCTGCAGCCGCTCACCTTTATTCCTTCTAAGAGATAAAAGGAGGATAAAATGCATTAAAAAATAAAAAAAATTAAAAAAAGCTTCTGCAAAATTTAGCTTTTTAGGAATCCAACTGACCTGCAAGCCTTACCTTCCAGCAAGGTGCGCACAGTGGGATTTTTCCTAGAAAAATGCCATTTTTTAGGCACGCAAATGCCTACAGGCACCGAACCGCTCGGCAAAATGGGGGTGATGATACGGGGCGGGACCTAAGATTTGCTTTAACTGCCCAGAGTGGCAATTTTAGGTTTAGAAAGCGGGAAAAAAACCCCTCTAAAATCGGGATGGCAAAATTTAGTGTGACGCTGAAGCATCCAAGACATGGTGCAGATTCCGCCCCCCCCAGCTCCACAAAAAGCCACCCCTAAAATCGATTTTGGGGGAGTTTTTGAGCCCAGGATGGGGGGGGAAAACCCACGACCGGCCGCGGCGGTGACACGCGACTGTTCGCATCCTCTCGCCGCTCGCCGAAAGTGTGTTCCAGCATCTGATTTGGTGCGAAATCCGGTGTTTTTTGCGAAGGCGGGCGCCAGCTGCTGCTGCAGAGCTCCATTAACCCAGCGCTGGGACGACACCAGCCCGCCACTTCGTTAAGTTGATGGCTCTGGCTAATTTTTGCCCCGTCCTTGTGGGGCTCCTCACCAGCCGGCGACTGGCCGGGATGGATGCGCGCCGTTGCCTTCGGCCTTATTTTATAACCATCCTCATCCTCATCGTATTTAGCAGCCGTGCTTGGGGGGGTTGCCTCCCTCCCAGCTTTCAGCCTTCCTTGTTTCCAAGGAATTTAAGAGCGTCCGTGGTTTTCCGCCTGCTTTTCCTTCCCTGGCTCAACCGGCAGAATAATTTGGGATATTCTTTGGGATTATTTTGGGATAGTGCAACCCGTGAGCTGAAGACGTGACCTTGCTGGGATGAGCGACCAGACGGCCAGGGATGCTCACCTCCCAAAAAAAATCCGAGGGCAGGCTTGATGCAGGGTCTCCTAACGAAGCCAGTGCTCCCCAACCTTAATTAGGCACCCGTCATTAAGCACACAGCTCGTATAACCGCACATCCAAACCTCCCTGGCCCCGGATTGTGACAGTACGGCGCTTAAATGCATAAAAAAAAAAGCCTGGTGTGCTTGCAGGGCATCGCATCTCATCGGACCGGAGCCACGTCCTTATTAAAATAATTATAAAACCATTTTCCATTAATATTTTTTTAGGACACAACATCAGACGGGGCTTTAGCGACACCCGGGGCTTCATTTCTCTTCATCCCGGAGCAGAAAAATCTTGGGAAGCCGCTTCGTTGGCTTCAAAGCTCAGCTGAGGAGTTATTTTCTGTCCCGTTTGGAAAGTGGGTGCAATTTGGGCGTCTGGTTGAGGATCTTTTTTTTCCCTCCAGCTGTTGCTTCGCTAATAGATTTGCAGGGAAAAATCAGGTTATTGCAGCTTTCTCTGTCCTGGAGTTAGTTCTGGGCGTCAAACCTAGCTCTGGTGTGCCAAGGGAGTGATGAAAAATCCTATGTTTCTGGGAAAACTCACCTTTTTTTTTTTAAATACAGAAGAAAAAAAAGCAGTTAATTGAGTCTCAAAGCATGAGGAGTTGGGTTTTTTGGAGGGTGGGTGAGGGCATGGCTGGGCTGAATTACTCTGCACTTGGGACAGCGGGCAGCAAACAGGTGTCAAAAACACCCCCACCCCCCCAAAAAACAGATCTTGAGGTTTTCTTATAAGCTCAGGAACTAAATACAGATTTTTTTGGGGGATGTTGGTTGATTTGGGGTTGCTGGAAGCCTTTGCTAAAAGCTGAATATCCCTTAAAAAGGCGCATCACCATTGAACAGCCGAGCCCTGTGCTCGGTGCAGACACTGTTTTGTGAGAAATTTGGGATTAAAAAGCCCCTTGTGCCCGCAACGTCGCCGAATTTGCACGCCGGGGCTGTGGGATGAGATAAATGGTGGCGGCAAATGATTTTTGCAGAAAAAATAAAAAAAACCCACACCAGGGTAAGGAACAGCCTGTGGGGTTTCAGGGAGTTGAGCCCACGTACGGGCATGCCTGGACCACGCAGGCAGCGGGATGCAGACAGCCCTGGGCTGCCCTTGGCTCCGGAGCCAGGAGCAGGATGGACCTTTTGGGATCCAGACCATGCCAGAAAGCAGCTCTTTTTTGGTTATTTTCCCCCCAGCTCATCCAGTCGGGTTAATAAAAAAAATCTCTGCTTCGCTGGAGCGCCTGCGGAGCGCTGCGGAGCCTTGCCGGTCCGCCCGCAGCCTGGGGAGGGGGAAGAATGGGCGTTTTTGGAAAAGCTGGATCAAAACGGAGAGTCGCTGAGCTTCGCTTTGGTCCTTGCCAGCGTCTTTGCTTTGCTTTTAGCTGGTGGCTTTGGGTGGAGCTCAGCCGGCGTCCCCGGTTCAACTTCGGCTGCCGTCTGTGGCTCCAGCCAAGCCGGCGTCTTCGCATCCGTCCTAGCCGGCGTCTTCGGCGTTATTTCAGCAAGGGTCCCGGTAGCATCCTTGCATGCATCCTGCCCGGCGTCCTCGGTGTGTTTGAACCGGCATCCTCAGTTCAGCTACAGACAGCATCCTTAGTGGAATCCTTGCCGGATTGGGTTGATTCCAGTGTCCTTGGTGCCATCTTAGCCAACATCCTTGCTTTGACCCTCACCAGCGTCCTGGGTTTGTATTCAACCAGCAGCCTTGGTTTGAGAACGCCTGATTCTAGCATCCTTCAGCTAATCTGATCCAGCGTCCTTGCTGGTCCTAGCGGCGTTCCTGCTGTGATTTCGGTCCTTCCTTCAGTTCTACGGAGCATCTTTTCCTCAGCCCTACCCAGCACCTTCCGTTGGAGTTTATCTGTGCCCTTGCCTCAATCCTAACCCGCGTCCCTGGCTGGATCCCAACCAACATCCTTGCGTTGGTCCTCTCCAGTATCCCTGGTTTCATAGAAACATAGAATCATAGAATCACAGAATCACTTGGGTTGGAAGAGACCTTCAAGGTCATCGAGTCCAACCGTAACCTACACTACCAAACCCACCCCTAACCCATGTCCCTCAGCACCACGTCTGCCCGGCTTTTAAATACCTCCAGGGACGGCGATTCCACCACCTCCCTGGGCAGCCTGTTCCAATGCCTGATAACCCTTTTGGGAAAGAAGTTTTTCCTAATATCCAACCTAAACCTCCCCTGGCACAACTTGAGGCCATATCAAGTTTCATCCACGCATGGGTCCTCTCCAACATCCCCACGTTGACTTTAGCTCCAACATCCCTGGGTTGATCCTAGCACACGCCACGCTTTGATCCTAAACCTTGCTTTGCTCCTAGCCGGCATCCCCGCCAGCATCCTTGCTTTAAATTTAATACCTTTTCCAGCTTATCTATATAAGTACATAAATATATATATTAAAAAAATATGTTTCTGGTGGCTGCGAGGGGGCGGGTGCGGGCTGCTGCTCCCGGCATCCTCTGAGCAGCTCTTGCACAAACCGAATCCGTCTTTCTCTTCCCAAATGCGCCGCAGCGTGGCATCTTCCTACTTTTCGTCTGGATTTTGGCCTAGATATTTTAGCTTTAGCTGATGCAAAAATGAAGCAAAGTTGGGCTTGTGCTTCAGAAGAGACTCAGTCTGTATCTGGAGTTTCTAGAGCATCAGGGAAAAAGCAGAATTTGGCATTTCCACTGCCTGTTCCCATTTTGCTCAGCAGTTTTTCCCGGTAGATCATCCCAGTGACTGATGGGTGGCAAATTTGCAGCTGGTGTTAATGCGGGGGGGGGGGACGTCGGGTGCATGTGCGGTGACACCTGCCCAAATTCAAGCCAGGCATTTGCTTTTCTTGCCCTAATACGATAAAATAATGAGCAAAACCAGTACCGACAAGCTGCATTTCGCCCAGGTGCGTGAGGAATCGGGATGACCATCCCCAGCGCCGAGACGGAGCTGCCACACGTCATCGTTTCACCTAAAATTCCAGCAAAAAGTCTTTTTCTGGCTGGTTTGGGGATGCTCCGGCTTTACCGTGGGGGCGCAGGCACCTCTCCGCTGCCGCATCCCTCGAAAGCTGTGGCAGACGGCTGCAAACTCCGGTTGTAAAGATAATTAAGTTGCATTTCTGCGCGTTGTTTACTGTTCCTCTGAACCAACAGTTCCCCAGAGACTCCAGCTCGGGTTTGGTTGGGGTTTTTTTTTGGTTTTTTTTTTTTTGCAGACCTCCTTCCAAGCGCATTCTTCATTATGCTTCGGTAACAATTTTAATTTTACTATTATTAAACTATCCCAGACGCTGCATTATTATGTGCCTCGGAGCTGAAATTCCTGACTTGGGGGGGGGGAACGACTCACATCTGGGCTTGTTCTGCAGATTTTTGCAGACATTAAAGCCCGACGTTGAAATGGTTTGGCCCCGGGATGGGTTTGCACAGGTCGGCACGGGATGGGAATGGCCTTGGCACTGAGAGGAACCCGAAAACTTATTTCATCCTCTGCAGGACCTGCTTGCAAAAAGACCTCAGCTTGGCTTGGCTTTTTTGGGGGGGAAAAAGTAATAATTTTCATGCTGTGAAAAAAAAATAATTAAAAAAAAATGAATAGGAAGGACCCGCGCAGGTAACCCAGTGAGCCAAAACCCTGGATTTCCCTGATCAAACCCAATTTTGCACTTTTTTCTCCCCTTTGCGAGACACTTTGCTGCGAGGACGGCTCTGCGTGTTGCACGCGGCTGTGTGTTTGCATGCGGCTGCATGTTTGCGTGCGTGCGCCGTGGCACGTTTGCAGGTGTGTGTTGGGCGTGCGTGGGTTCATCTTAGCATGTGCCTCGGCGTGTTTTTGCATGTGCCTGTGTGCCTGCGCGTTCGCGTGTGTATTTGCCTCCTTGCACGTGTGTTTGCATGCGCATTTGCCCTTTGCACATGCGTTCACATGCGCATTAGCCTCTTTGCATGCACATTTGCATGTGCATTTGCCTCCTTGCATGCACCTTTGCATGCGTATTTGCCTCCTTGCACGCTCCTTTGCATGCACATTTGCCTCTTTGCACGTGCATTCGCATACACATTTGCCTCTTTGCACACATGTTCGCCTGCACATTTGCCTCTTTCCACGCACGTTCGCATGCGCATTTGCCTCTTTGCACGTGCCTTTGCACGTGCATTTGCCTCTTTGCACGTGCCTTCGCATGTGCATTTGCCTCTTTGCACGCGTGTTCGCATGTTTCCACGTGTGTTTGACTGTGTGCGTGCGCATTTACCTGCGCAGGTTCGCGTTGGCGTGTGCATTTGCGTGTTTGCCCGTGTGTTCCCATGTGCAGGTGCATGTGCATGTTTTCCTACGCATGCGCATGCCTGCACGTGCGTACACCTACATATTTGCATGTATGCAAACACAGGCACACGCTTAAATGTCCTTGTAGCAAAACCTGTACATTTTTGGCGTGCCAAGAGCCGTGCAGGAGCCCGGGGAGGCAGGGATGCGTGTTCCTAGTGAGCCACACATGCGGCTGCAGCTCTCCGGATTTCCACACCCTCCGTAACTTTCTTTTCTTCCCATTATCTCTAACCCATATACTCCAGGAAGTTTAATTTCTTCTCGCTAGTAATCACCATTAAATAGAAATTGTCTTTTTCTATGTAAACACGTCATTAGTGAAGCCGGTTTCTGCAGGGTCCAGATTTCATTTTTATTAAAATGAAACATTTTTCGGCTCCTTACTGTGTCCGGAGATGAAGAGGATAATTTTAACCCGTTGGGTTGGCCACAGATAATTGCGCCGGCGTTTGATTGGGGCGATTAGGGAAATATCCTCTTTTCATGCAGAAGAATTTGCATTTTTCCCCTTTACTTTGCCGGAGCGGAGCCATGCTTTCCTACACAGCCAGTTTTAATGAGCGTTATCAATCCTAATGAATATATTTTCATCTTCACTTTATTGGCTTGTTTTTTATTAGGGAAGGGCTGACAACCAGGTCCAGGTAAAAACTCGGGGTGGGAAAAGGCACCACATTTTGGCTCCTTTTCACAAGGCTGGTGCTCAATAAGGGAAATAATTTTAATTTTTTTGATAATTTTTGTCATTGGGAGCATCTGAATTATTTTGGAGTGCCAAAAGCATCGCTGGAATGATGCAATGAGGGTTTATCGGTGGGGAAAAAAGAGGTTGCTTCGGTGCCAGAGGTTGCAAATGGCCGTCGACATTGTCCTTCTCTTGTCATACATATATTACCCCCAAAATCCGCTTTTTGGGGGGAATATATGAAGCTCTTTGCCCCCCTCCCACAGTAACCTCACGGGTCCGGGGTTGCTGGCACCGTCTCTTGTCGGGTACCGCTGTGAAGAGACCTTTTTGCCACCCAAATACCCAAGAAAAACAATGAAGCTCACACGTATAAAAATACATATATATGATACAGATATTAAAATATATAACATATTACATGTTATTCCTGTTATATTATATATATTCCAATATGTGGGAGTAATATGTACTGTTCATTTCTCCCATATATATCATCATATCATCATATCATATCATATCGATCATATCATGCCACGCCATACCATACCACACCACACCACACCATATATATAATATATATCACATAATACAATAGATGAGAATAATAGATAATATATATTGGAATAACACATAATATATATGATTCCTATCACATCATATATGTTACCGTAGATGGGAATAATAGAGAATAAATAATTTCTTGTTCCCATGTATTATAATATATAGCGTAGCAGGTATATATAATAGATAGGATTGAGATATGATATATTATTGGAATAAGAACAAATATATGTTATTCCTATATGTATTATAATAGATAATATAAAATGATATATTCTACTTTGTACATTATGTATTATATACTCTATACTCTATATTATATATCATATACTATATGTCACATATATGATATGTATTATATATTATGCATTATGTATGATATATTATGTATTGTATATTATATACCTTTAGGTCTTTCAGGTAGGCAGTGATACAGTAGTGAGAAGTCCAAGGGCAAGGAAGGGTGATCTCAGGGCCTTGCGACAGCTGGTCAAGGATGGGGAGCACAAGTTGTGTTCTCCTCTATCCCTCCAGTTACAGGGAATGGCGACGGGGCAGACGGGAAGCGCCAGGAGATCAGTGCTTGGCTCCGTGACTGGTTCTACCGGCAGGACTTTGGGTTCTTTGACCCGGGCTCAGTTTTGAGGACACCAGGACTGCTGGAAGCAGATGGGAAAAGCCTGTCTCGCATGGGGAGAAGAGTTCTAGGACAAGAGCCAGCAGGGCTTATGGAGAGGGCTTTAAACTAGCTATGAAGGGGGACGGGGATGTAACTGGGCTCACTGGAGAGGCACCTGGACATGGTAGCCCGGCACTTGTGGGGCAGAGCGCAAGTATTTTTGAGATTCGGAAAGCCTATTGCCCCTCAAGGCCAATGGCTGCGTGCCCAGCCGCCTCTCTGACATGCCTACATGCCGATGCACCCAGAATGGGGAACAAACAGGAAGAACTGGAGATCCGTGTGTGGTGGCAGGGCCATGAGCTCATAGCAATTCCTGAGACATGGTGGGATAGCTCACGTCGCTGGAATGCTGTCATGGATGGCTGGGTTCTCTTCAGGAAAGACGGGCCAGTGAAGTGGTGGAGTTGGTCTTTATGTCAGAGGGAAACTGGAATGGATGGAGCTCTCCCTGTGGGACATGGAGATAGAGATGAGAGTTCATGGGTTAGGGTTAAAGGCCAGGCTAACCGGAGAGACACCGTTGTGGGGGTCTATTATGGGCCACCTGATGAGGATGGGGAAGTGGATGGGCCCTTCAAGAGACAGCTGAGAGTCACCTCACAGTCACAGGTCTTGGTCCTCATGGGGGACTTCAACCACCCCGATACCGGCTGGGAAGGCATGTACAGTCCAGGAGGTTCCTCCAGTGCATTGACGACAACGTTTCGGCTCAGGTGGTGGAGGAGCCAACAAGGAAAGCTCCGCTACTGGGCAGTGAGGTGGATTGAAAACTGGCTGGCAGGCAGAGCTCAGAGGGGTGTGATGAGTGGGGCAGGGTCTAGTTGGAGGCGCGTGACTAGTGGTGTTCCCCAGGGGTCAGTGCTGGGTCCAGTCCTGTTCAGTGTATCCCTCAATGGCCTGGATGAAGGGATGGAGCGTCCCCTCAGCAAGTTTGCTGGTGACACCAAACTGGGAGGGGTGGCTGACACACCAGAAGGCCGAGCTGCCATTCAGCGCGACCTGGACAGGCTGGAGAGTTAGGCAGAGAGAAACCTCATGAAGTTCAACAAGGGCAAGTGTAGGGTCCTGCACCTGGGGAGGAATGACCCCACACGCCAGGACAGGTTGGGGGTGACCTGCTGGGAAGCAGCTCTGCAGAGAGGGACCTGGGAGTCCTGGTGGCCAACAGGATGCCTGTGAGCCAGCAGTGTGCCCTGGTGGCCAAAGAAGGCCAGTGGCATCCTGGGGTGCATCAAGAGGAGTGTAGCAAAGCAGGTGGAGGGAGGTCATCCTCCCCCTCTGCTCTGCCCTGGGGAGGGGCATCTGGAGTGCTGTGTCCAGTGCTGGGCTCCCCAGTTCAAAAGGGACAGGGAACTGCTGGAGAGGGGACAGCAAAGGGCTACGGAGATGATGAGGGGGCTGGAGCATCTTTCTTATGAGGAAAGGCTGAGGGAGTTGGGTCTTTTGAGTCTGGAGAAGAGCAGGCTGAGGGGGGATCTCATCAATGCTTATAAATTCTTAAAGGGAGGGGGCCAGGAAGATGGGAGCAGTCTTTTTTCGGTGGTGCCCAGGGATAGGACAAGAGGTGACGGGCACAAACTGGAACCTGGGAAGTTCCACCTGAACATAAGGAGGAATTTCTTTCCTTGGAGGGTGGCAGAGCCCTGGCAGAGGCTGCCCAGAGAGGTGGTGGAGTCTGCGACTCCGGAGACATTCCCAGCCTGCCTGGACACCATCCTCTGCAACCTGCTCTGGATGGACCTGCTCTGGCAGGATGGGGTTGGACCAGATGATCTCCAGAGGGCCCTTCCAGCCCCTGTGAGTCTGTGAGATATCATAAATTATAAATTATAAACGATATATGGTATATTATATCATATGTCATATACCACATGTTATATACATAATATATAGCATACACATAATATATATCATATATCATATATCATATATCATATCTTATATATCATATATTATTATGTTTTATGTTACATGTTGTGTATTTTATATTGTATATTATATAACGTAATGGAGTTTGGTGACCTTGTGGCCTCCCCTCTCTCACTCTGCCATACCCAGACCTTGAATTTTCTGGCCGCAGTACTAAAAGGAAGGCAAATTAATTCTAAATATACCAGATACCATATACAATCCATTCGCAACGCTCGCTTTGGCTTCGAAAACAGAGTTTTCCCTTCCCCTGCTGCCCAGAAAATCTTATTTTTAGAGGTGGGGGAGCAACAGGACCCCACAAGTCCACCTCTCAGCATCCCCAAAATGCAGATTCCCTTCCGGAACGGGGACCCCGGGTGCAACCTCTCGCCCTGCCCTGCACCCACCGCAGATTGAACTTATTTATTTAAAACCCCGGCTTGGAGGAGCATGGCTGGAGCCCGGCCACTCGCTGTTCCGATGCTGTTTGCACAAGCCCACTGGGGGACAGAGAGGGATTATGGGGAACGCGGCTCGGTGAAGCTGAAATCAACCTTTTTTTCCCTAAACTGCTCTGAGAAGCGTGCTTTTTACTTGCCTTTTTGTTGCTTTTCCTTGCCTTTTTTTTGCTTTCCCTTCCTTTTCTTGCTTGCTTTTCCTTTGTTTTCCTGTCTTTTTCTGTCTGTAGAGCCATACAAGTAGCCAGGCCTCCTCTCAGTAGGAATTTGGGGTGGAAACCACCCTTTTTGGGCATGGAGGCTCATTTCTCCTCCAACTGATATTTTTTTGGGGGGATATTGCTGCAAAAGAAAAGCGTCACCTGAGTAAATAAATTGTCATGGTTGCTTCTGCAGAGCCTCCCACTAACAGCCACAAATTCCCCAAACCAGAGCTTTTCCCCCTCAAAATGCAGCAGGACTGTAACCCGGTTGCTCTAGAGAAATTAAGTTATGCTGAATCCCCCTATTTGGGGTAAAAAGAGAGTGGAAGGAATCATTTGTGGAAATAATAGGGTGCCAGGTTGTCTCTCTCACCTGGAGTTTTGCAGCCAGAATTGGGGCCTGAATTTTGCAGGAAACTTTGCCTGACGGTCGAATCGATCCAGCGCTTCCGCGCAAGTGTCTGGAGCAATGCAAAGTTGCAAAAAAAAACCCCCCAAAAAACCCCGACCAAAAGAAAAAGGAAAACAGGCATTGCATTGCGAAGTTGAAAAAGAAAGCCGACAGATATGGCATGGCAAAATTGCAAAAAAAAAATGCAAACCCCGCACGTTGCCGTGGAAAGCTACAAAAGTGCCGGCGTGCCGCACGTTGCAGAGTTACTAAGATGTGCAACACATTGCGTTGGAAAAATGGCACACTGATTGCGGTGCCAAAATGTTGGAAAACTGCAAACACGTTGCACCACACCGGGTTGCAAAAACCAGAGACAAACACGTTGCTCAGCGTCGCATTGCAAAAAGTGCAAAGAAGTGCCCAACGGGTTGTGTTGCACAACCCCCAAATTGCAAAAAACTGAACCGCATTGCGTTGCCAAAACCTGCGAGCACGTGGCATGGCGTTGCGAAGCCTGCAGACGCATCGCGTCGGATCGCAAAACCAGTAAGTGCATTGTGTTGGAAAAACAGGGGATGGGTTGCATTGGGAAGCTGCAAACCCAACGCATTGCATGTCATCACGCTGCAAAAACTGCAGACAGGTTGCATGGCAAAACCTGAGGCCGCATCGCATTGCACGGCGTGGCAAAACCGTTCGACAAGTGGGTCGCTTCGTGAAACCTGCAAGCACGTGGCATCACGTCGCGTTGGAAAAGCTGCCGACGGAATGCGCTGGAAAACCTGCACGCACGTTGCGTGGCGTCGCAAACGCTTGGAACAAATAAATTGCATTGGAAACCCTACAAACGCATTGCGTTGCATTGCAAAAGCCGGCACGTGGCATCGCGTCGCAAAGCCTGCGGGCACGTCGCACCGCACAGCCAGCAAGCACTGGAAAAACTGCAAGCGGGTTGCACTCGAAAACCTGCGGGCACGTTGCGTGGCCTGGCAAAAACTTTAAGCAAACACGCAATCCTTCTCAAAACCTGTAAACGCGCTGCAGCACCTTGCGTTGGGAAAGCTGCAGAGCTGTTGCAGAAAACCTCCAAACGCGTTGCGCTGCAAAAAATTTAAACGCGGTGTGATGCAAAAGCTGCACATGCATTGCGTCGCATTGCCTTGGGAGCCTGCCGAGAGCTGGCAGTGCAGCACTTGTGAGCATGTCGCTCTGCGTTGCAGGAAATGCCGACAGGCCATGTTGCAGAACCGCAAAAAAGATTTGGAATGCGCACATTCGTCGCGACACGTGGCATTGCGAAAGCCTTCAAATACATCGCACTGCATTGCAAAAAACTGCAAACTCCGCACGGCGTTGCAAAAAATGCATCGCACAGCGTTGCAAAAAACTGCAAACACATCGCACGGCGTTGCAAAAACTGCAAACACATCGCACGGCGTTGCAAAAACTGCAAACGCATCGCATGGCATTGCAAAAAATGCATCGGCATCGCATGGCATTGCAAAAAATGCATCGCACGGCGTTGCGAAAAATGCATCGCATGGCAAAAACCTGCAGGCACTTTGCCCTGCGTCGCGTCGCAAGAGCTTCAAGCTCGCAGCGTTCCTCAGGTGCCAGCGTAGAGCCAATTTATCGCCGTTGCCAGCAAATTAGTTCCAGTAACTCCGTGTTTTTCTGAGGCAGGGAATGAATTCCCACTCGTGTTTTGCCTTTGGAAACTCAAGTTTAATGACGAGAATCTGTCTTTGCACAGAGGATTACCCCTGCCCCTTTTAATTCATAATCCTTTTATTACCGTTTAGCTTTTCTTATGTGGCCGGCTGCCTGCGATCCCAAATTTGTTGCTTATTATGAAGCAAAAAAATTATTTCTTTTACTCTGACCGTGGTTTTTCCCTGCTCAGGCTGAGCAGTTGTGCAGACACCAACTCCAAAAGTTGCTTTAAGCCTGTTTGAAGTTGTTGATGCCACCGGAAAAGGGGATGCACTGGCTGAGCGCTGGGGCCTTATTATTATAATTTAATATTTGTTAAGTGATCACGGTGCATTTTGAGCAAATAAAATTAAGCCTCACGAGCAATTTTTCCAGACGATATGCAAAAATTCCTATTATATCTATTAGCCCTGGATGCTCAACTCCTCGCCCCGGCACCAGGATGCATCCACGGAACCAATGCTGAGCGGTGGCTCTGAGGCCAGATGGCGAGAAGCGATTCCACAATTTGGGATTAATCCTTAATTTTAATTTTAAAAAATTCTTGATAAATTTCTTCCTGGTTTTGGGATGCATCCAG
The DNA here is from genome assembly GCA_013398295.1 of Chionis minor. Lineage (NCBI taxonomy): Eukaryota > Metazoa > Chordata > Aves > Charadriiformes > Chionidae > Chionis > Chionis minor. The sequence goes on from VZSF01003421.1 coordinate 35,429, forward strand.
ATGTGGAAAACATCTATAACGAAGTTGAAATTCAGATTTTTTGCTCCAAAACTCCAATACTCATCGAAACGCGGAGGGAAAAATGGGGGTTTAAGGACCGAAATTAGTGCAAGGTTTAATTCTGGTATTTTCAAACTCTGGAGTTTATGTTCCCATGGCAACCAGTATTTTTATCCTCTTGGTTCGGCGCCTTGTGAGATGGAGCTGTCGGGAAATATCTTCTCTCCCTCTCCTTCCCGCGAAGGTGTTGGGGTCAGGTCAGAAGAAAAATAAAAATACATCCCTGCCCGCCAATAAAAACAAAACATGCAGGAATTTGGATGACGTCCCACTCAGAATGAGCAAAAAAAGGCAGTTTTGGGGATGCTGCAACCCAATGGGCCACAGGTCCTTGTGCTACTCTCTAAAACACACCAAAAAACTCCCCAGAAATAAATGAAAACGGGTAATTTGTGCTGGGGAAATCTCATTTTTCCTTCTCTGCAACATTTTTAAACGCTCCAGGCTGGGATGCAGCTTTATGGGCTGAGTTGGAACTCAAGGAATTCAAGAAAGTGAGGAAATGTCCCAAATTTTCAATGGAATAAAATTATCCAGACCCAAACCAGCCTTTATCCGCAGAAAATCATTTATTTTGAGCTGCTTTTACACTGCCAAATCTCATCACCACCTTGTCACCTGGTGTTACGTGCTAGCATGATGCATATTATTTTTTTAACAATTTCTCCAAATTTTTCAGTGTTCAGGTCTGCTCTTTACTGTAGTTGTTGACTGTATTTTTGGTTGGGTTTTTTTTTTTCCCATTGGAGGCAAGCTACTTGCTGGAATTCCCTAAAAATCAGTGAAATTGGGAAAAAATTGGGATTTGCAGAATTGTACATATTTGCAATTTTTGGTAGGAACTGATGCCTGCAGGTCATGTTTGCAGGGCCAGATGGGGCAGGAGATAGAAATGCAACTTTTAAGGTGAAAAGGACCTTAGAACTATAGGATTTTCCTCCCAAACCCCAAAATGAGGGGAATTTCACCCCAAAACAAAGCCAGGAGTTTAGGCAAAATATAAATTTGGGTTGAGGTTACCACGCTCTCCCCCTGATATTCAAATCCTATATATGTTAATTTTTAATATTAATTTTTGCCCTTGATGGAGGGATTTTTAGTTGATCAACCAGCTTCTGCCCATGGCTGAAATCACCAAATTAATCAAAAACTTAAAGATTATTGTGCTGTATTTTTTCTCTCACCTGATTCAAACAATGCTGTTGGCATAGAAACAGCCTTTTGTGGAAAGGTCACCTGCAAGGAGAGTGGTTTAGGTGTAATTCAAGGAGATTACAGGGGATTAGGGTATGCTNGGTGGCCAAGCTAGTCTGTTGAGGATGGTGGAGGTGCAAGCTTCGGGACTAAAAACTTGCTTTACCGCTCAGCGTAGCTCCAAAACTGGTGATTTTCACCCCATTTTGCAATGCTGCTTTTTTAAACTCTACTCCTGGAATCAGAAAAATCAGTTGCTTTTCTTTTCTTTTTTTTTTTTTTTTTTAAAAATTTTTTTTTTTTTTTTTTTGTCTTCCCTGTTCCAAGGAGGG
>VZSF01003421.1:37046-68453 GCA_013398295.1 Chionis minor
TTTTTTTTTTTTTTTTTTTTTTTTAAAAAATTTTTTTTTTTTTTTTTGGCAACGCATGGCCAAGGCAGGAATTTAAAAGGTGAGATCACAGGAAAATTACATTTACATTGGATAAAAAACCCACCCACCTGTGCACGTGATCCCAGCAGCCTGCACCCAGTGTGGGAAAAAGCTCCCAGTGCTGTTTCCCCCCAAATCTCCCAAACTGATGGGGGTGAGGGCGTGTCGTTAATGCAAAAATACAGTGAAAATCCCCCCCCAAATCAAATGTTGCCTCTTCTAGAGGAGAAAAAATAACATTATTCCCCACTATTAAGGAAAATCAGTGCATTGGAAATGGTTCTGGATGGTGGAAGGGGTTTCCCACACCCTAATTTTATCCTGTTGTGATATAATAAGAGAGAAAAGCTGTGGAATAACTGGCAACAAAAGGATTCAGAGAGCCTACAATAACAAAAATCCCTGTTTCTCTTCTGTTCCTGTGTAGCTATAACAGACCATGGCAGCAAACATTTGGTTCAGATTACTTTTTGGTGATTACAGCTTGTCAGAAAATATTGTTTGCATCCTGGAGGAAATATTATATTTTGACTTTGTTTTCATTCCAAGAGGTCAAAACATTGATTTTTTTATATATATATATCTCTTTATTTAATTTTTATTTTTCACAGTAAAATTCCAAGAGTGTTTTCTGTTTGGACACATGGAAGCAAAAAACTATCGGCTCCCTTTGCAGACATGAAATGTTTTGACATTTTTAAATGTTAGTTTCCAATTGACATTTCAACTTAAAATAGCATTAAAATGGCACTGAGTGAAGCTGTTGATTCAAACCAAAAATTAAATTTCATTGAGGCATTTCAAATCTTAATGTTTTTCTCTGTTCTGAACTAGCACTTCGCAAAAAGAAGCATTTATTGCTGAAGAAATCACGTATTTCCCCCCAGTTTTGGTATTAAATAGTCCCAGACCCACTTTACCGCGAGACTGTGGTCACCATGTTGGACCCCCTCTGGCTGCCCACTTTACTGGGGATGAGACAGCAAAGAAAGTGTTTTTCCATCTAATTGCAATCTTGGATAAATCACCACATATTCCTCCCCCCCAAATATAAAAAAACCCCGAAATAAGTCACATCTACTGAAAAAAACCCCAAAACTTGTATTTATTCCCATGTTGGTTGATGGCCAATGGCATTGAAGGTGGGATACGCCTATTCAGCGGGGAGCAGCTGTGTAGGAGATCAGCCAATAATATTTCAACCGAGAGTAAAAAAGCTACAGCCACCCTCAAAATTGCTTTTACTCTTATTTGTCCCAGTCCTTGCGGCTTCCATTTCATGGGAAATAAAATGGGGACCAACACTGAGAGCCAACAAACCAACTGCACCCGGTGCAGGTTGATCGAGCAGCATGTTGACTTGCACCAGTTCCCAGTTAATTAACTGGATCAATTTCTGATTTGGGTTTTTCTTTGGTAGGTCATGGTTTTAGGCGGGTTTTGGGTATCTTGGAGGTTCCTTGGGAGCAAGCGGTCATTGGCAGGGGGAAAGGCAGGGAGAGATTTGCAAGTTACAACGAATTTGCTTGTTTTGTCTGGGAGTGATGAAAGGGTTGGGGCCGGACTAGAAGTAATGGGGAAGGGTCTTCTTGTGGGTTGACATGGTTTTGGTTGGAGAAACGATGTTTCTGAGTGCTGCAAAGGTGATGAGCACCTGGAGCTGGAGAAGTTGGAAGAAGGTTTTGCTTCTCTTGGTTCTTCTTTCACCCCAACAAAGACAGAATACTTTTTTTGAGGGTTTGGGTCCTCCAGGGGTGCTGATCAGTGTCTCTTGAGTGGAAATCCTCACTTTTTATCCTGAGAAAGGCTCGTTTCTACCCTCTGACTTCTTGTAGACGACTCCTCTTGGAATAGACCTCGTGGCCTTTTTCCACAAGTTAGAACTAAGAAATATTTAATAAAGAGGTGATTTAAGCTTCAGGAAAATTTCTGTATGAAAAATTACTGTTTCCACTGGGTCACTCAATGACTCTTTAGAAAGATCTTCTTGAGTTTGACCAGAATTGATGGCCAAGCCTACAACTGCAAAGCGCTGTTTCCAGCCCAAATTGCCAAACGAGGTTATAAATAGTCTCTTTCTGGGGATTTCTTGCAATATCTGAAGTCACTTTATAGCGGCGTTTGATTTTTATGGCAGTCTTCAGGCAGTTGGCTTGAGTCCTGCTTCTGTGTAGTGTAGTCACCAGCGCAGGGTTGGCTTTTCTCTGCAGGGTCAATGCGTTACTTGTTGCCGTTGTAGTCATCGACGCGGGGTTGGCTCTTCTCTGAGCAGTCGGTGCATTACTCATTGCCGTTGTTTAATAACTGCTCAAATAAATCCTGTGGGTAAACGCTTTGTAACCACGGTTTGTTGGGGAAGCAGAACACTTATTTTCACAGAATGGCAGGACGGCAGAGATTGGAAGGGATCTCTGGAGATCACCCAGTCCAACTCCCTGACGGAGCAGGTTCACCCAGAGCAGGTGGCACAGGGTGGCATCCAGGCGGGTTGGGAATGTCTCCGGAGTCGCAGACTCCACCACCTCTCTGGGCAGCCTCTTCCAGGGCTCTGCCACCCTCAACGGAAAGAAGTCTTTCCTCGTATTCAGATGGAATTTCCTGTGCTCCAGTTCATGCCCATTGCCCCTTGTCCTGTCGCTGGGCACCACTGGAAAGAGCCTGGCCCTGTCCTCTCGCCACCCGCCCTGTAGATGTTGCAGCGATGAGATCCCTGTGAGCCTGCTCTTCTCCAGGCGGAACAGCCCCGTCTCTCCCGGCCTTTCCCCACCGGAGAGGTGCTCCAGCTCCCGGAGCATCTCCGTCGCCCTGCTCCGGACTCTCTCCAGCAGCTCCCTGTCCTTCCTGCACTGGGGAGCCCGGCACTGGAGCCAGTACTGCAGCTGTGGGCTCCCCAGGGCAGGGCAGAGGGGCAGGATGACCCCCTCCACCTGCAGCCATGTTCTTTCAATGCGCCCCAAGATCTTTCCAGAATTTGCCTTTTTCTCACTTGGAATTTGACTAAAAATAGGGAAATTCTCGACTTCCATGGAAATGAAAGTACCAAAAGTCTTGATGATCTGGGAAGATCCTAATGCTGAGTTTCTGGACGTGAACTTTATGGCTTCCATTCATTTTCTTTGAATATCAATCAACAGGAAGTTATGGGTCAATGATGCAGGTTGACACCGCACCCAACACTCTGTGGGGTAAACGCCACGTCCGCACATACTCTCAAATTGCCAGATTTCATTTTGGTGGAAAAAACCCTGAAAATACGCATCTTTCCCCAAGGAATGTCAGATTGCCTGGAACTGGGTTTTCCATGGAAGACCTCCGTGATTTTTTTTGACGCGTGCCGAGCACAGACATCAGTAATAACACCTTGTACCGAGGCGTGCGGAGCGTACGCAGCTCATATCTATCACAGCCTTACTGTAGGCTATTAATAGTTTATTAACTCCGTTTAAACTCTGCCTAAATGCTCCCGGTGTGCCAAGTGTCTCTGCATAGAAGTTATTAAGAAAAGAGGTTTTTAATCAAATTACGGAGTTTCGATTAGCCATGTTTCTGCAAATACTGACGTGCGTATTCGCGCACGGTATAATATCGGTGCATTTCTGGGGATGTGCTCCCTTTTTCCACAAGGATTGAAGCATCGTTGGAAAAAAAAAAATGCCTCTCAGAAGGTCATTTCAAGCAGCATTTCATGCTGAGCCAACCCAAAGCCTGGGGTTTTGCATGAGCAACCGGGTTTGCAGGGATGAATATTTGAAGCGGATCATTTTGAAGTAACTCAGGTAAAGGGAAAGTCACAAATTTTAGAAATCCGTTCCCTAACAAGAAAAGAAGAATTTTCCCACCCTGCTCCTACCGATGGGGAAACTCGAACTTTGGGGACGGGCTTATGGATGGTGAAAAATTTTCTGCTGCTGGAACATTTTGTGCCCCAGAACTTACAATTTATATTTGTTTTTATTGCCGATACATGCCGAGGGGGGAACCCACCATTTGATCTCAAGCACTCCCTTCCTGCCAAACACAGAAAAATACTTTTAAAATTCATTTTTCTTCCCCTCTTTTCACTTTGCTGTGATGTTTCTTTGTCTCTCGTTGGTCCCTGGGTATCGAGAGTCAAGCCGGGACATTAATATTGATGTGGACCTCGGTTATTAGGAGCTGCATTTCCGAGCGTGCCAGCAGCATATAAATACTATTACTGGGTAATTAGTGAGCATCAAGCTGAGTTTGGATTGAGCAGGGCTCAATGTCCTACTTTCGGGGTTTGTGTTGCGCTGGGTTGTTGGGGTTTTGCCCTGAGTAGGATTCAGAGAAATGGAAATCCCAGCTCGGGAGCACCTGGATGCTCAATGAAAGAGAAAGAAGCAAAACAGAAAGGAAAAACTGGAAGAAAAAAGATCTTCCAGGGTTTTTCCATTTTGAAAGCCTCCTGTATTTGAAATGCAAAATCACTTCTGAGTTTCTTCTTAATTTTTCACCTTTCTTTCTTGGTTGTTTCTATCCCTTCTTGCCAGGGTGTGCCCTGTTTCTTGGTTTGTAATTTCCCTTCCTGTGCCCCACTTTAATTTTGTTCTTCTGGCTCTGGAAAAAATCTTGAAAAGCTTCAGTGTTGCCAAAGGGGAAATGCAACTGGGTTGCTGAGGTTGGATGCAAAAAAAAAACCCCAAACAGGTGCTCCTTGCATTTCCTTGCTTTCCAGCCCTTTTCTGGATGGCAGAAACCCCATTCCTCTCCCCCATTCCCTTCTCCCCAGTAAATACAAGCAGGGTTTTCCGATCCGGAGACAAGGAAACATCCTGAGGTTGTGGCTCTGTCACCAGATCCGTCCCTTTATCCCATCATGGGGTTGCGATTGAAACACCGTGTGAATAATTTAGGGGCGTTTTGCATCTTTTATACCTCCGAACTTCCACTGAAAGGGGTTTTGAGATGCAACTACCTGCGAAATAGTGCCTGAAGGGGAAAAAAAACCCACAATTTTGATGAGCTAAAAGGGACGTGGATGGGGAGCAGGTCTCTGCCAGGGAAGCTTCTGAACATGGGGAGGTTTAACGCATTAATTTCATGATTTAAGGTGAAGAAAGGATGTCTGTGGTAAGCGCAGCCTGGCCCTGGTGTTTTCCTGCCTGGAAGCTTTAGGAAAGTGGGAAGGTTTGGCTTTTGTGGGGAGGCATCAGGTAAATCACCAGGGTGTTCTGCAACTGGGGGAAAACACTGCGTCTCGCTGCAACCGGGGGTCAATCACAGCGTCTCAGTCCTTTTTGGGGGTAAATCACTACATCTCGCTGCAGCTGGGGGTCAATCACAGCGTCTCACTCCTTTTTGGGGGTAAATCATTACATCTGGTTGCATCTGGGGGTCAATCACAGCGTCTCACTACTTTTGGGGATAAATCATTATGTCTCGCTGCAGCTGGGGGTAAATCACAGCGTCTCACTCCTTTTTGGGGGTAAATCATTACGTCTCGCTGCAGCTGGGGTAAATCACAGCATCTCACTCCTTTTTGGGGGTAAATCATTGCATCTCACTGTAACTGGGGGTAAATCACAGTGTCTCACTCCTTTTTGGGGGTAAATCATTACATCTCGCTGCATCAGGGGGTCAATCACAGCGTCTCACTCCTTTTGGGGATAAATCACTACATCTCGCTGCAGCTGGGGGTCAATCACAGCGTCTCACTCCTTTTGGGGATAAATCAATGCATCTCGCTGCATCTGGGGGTCAATCACAGCGTCTCAGTCCTTTTTGGGGGTAAATCATTACATCTGGTTGCATCTGGGGGTCAATCACAGCGTCTCACTCCTTTTGGGGGTAAATCATTACATCTGGTTGCATCTGGGGGTCAATCACAGCGTCTCAGTCCTTTTTGGGGGTAAATCATTATGTGTCAGTGCAGCTGGGGGTAAATCACAGCGTCTCACTCCTTTTGGGGATAAATCATTACATCTCACTGCATCTGCGGGTCAATCACAGCGTCTCACTCCATTTTGGGGGTAAATCATTGCATCTCACTGTAGCTGGGGGTAAATCACAGCATCTCACTCCTTTTGGGGGATAAATCATTACGTCTCAGTGCAGCTGGGGGTAAATCACAGCGTCTCACTCCTTTTTGGGGGTACATCATTACATCTCACTGCAGCTGGGGATAAATCACAGTGGCCCACTGCTTTGGGGGGGGGCGTAAATCACTGCAGCTCACTGCTTTTCAGGGTAAATCACAGGAGCTCACTGTTCCTGGGGGGCAGATTGCTGCATTTCACCGCGCCTGGGGGAAACGGTTGCGTCTCATCGCATCCGGTGTAAATCGCAGTGTCTCGCTGCGCTGGAGGGCGGGCAAATCACGGCAAATCACGGCAGCTCACTGCTTCTGGGGGGTAAATCACTGCGATTCCCTGCGTCTGGGGTGAGTCAAAGTGGGGTGCAACCCCCGCTTCTTGCCCTGTTCCAAGCCCTCCCCTCGTTACCATCCCCTTTTTTAAAATTGCTCGCCCGGTTGCTGGCTTTCCCTCACCATGAGGGTGTTTTGGGTGGCATCTTCGTGTTTTCAGACCTCTTCGTCGCTCGAGGCTTTTCGTAGGTTTGCTGGGAGGAGGCGCAGCCTTGTCAACGTGAGCGTGCCCGCGTCCCCCAGCTTTTGGATGCCGGCGGAGGACTTTTCCTTCCAGGGGCCAGCTGCATCCTGGGGCTGCACGAGCAGCAACATGTGGGCTTTGGCAGGGCGTCCGTGTCAAGCTGCTGGAAAAGATTTTAAATTCCTGACTAATTTCTTTTCTGCCAAATAAATGAATCTTCAGAAGGGCCTTTCCTCGCAGCTGCTAAGCCGTTTAATTTATCTGAGTCAGTTACAATTTGTGATGGGACTGTTAATAGCCTGATGTGGGAATCAACATCACTTAGACGTGGGGGCTGGGGTTTGGGGGCTGGTTTTTTTTTGGCCTTTCGGGTTTTAATTTCATTCGAGATTTGCCCCCAGAGGCACAAAGCTGTGTTTGGAAAACGTCAGCTCCGTCTCCCCAGCCCCTTTGTCATGCTGGGGCAGCTCGGGCTGAAAGTGCAAACCGCAGCCCACCCATGGGGACACGCCGCCCTGCTACTACTTAACTGCTTCAAAGTACCTGTCTGTGATATGAAACATGCTGTAAAATGAATATATTCCAGATGTCCCTGCAAATTCTCCTTGCCTTCACCATCCACCTGAAGGCAGCTGACGCGGCAAGGCTCCTTGGTCCCTGCTGCTTCACTCGCTGCCCGAAAGAGCGGGATGGCAGCTCATTTCGGGGCAGCAGTTTTGGGGGGTGGCCATCGCCGGACCAAGGTGATCCCCCCCGGGTCCTGCCCTATGCAGCGTGGGGTGAGGAATCCATCCAGTGAGGTCCCAGGGGGTGATTGCCCTCCTTTGGATTGGGGAAGGGGGAGTTTGGAAGGATCTTCGTCCTTGTGGCTAGAGGGAAATCTCTCTCCTTGGAAGGTCTCCGTTCTGAGGCTGGGGAATCTCCATCCTTGGAATTTGGAGAATGTCCATCCTCAGGGTTCTGAGGGGATCTACATCCTCAGGGTTTGGGGGGATCCCTGTGCTTGGCATTAGGAGGATCTCCATCCTCGAGGTTTGGGGGTTTCCATCCTTGGAGTCTGGGGATCTACAGCCTCGGAGTTGGGGAAATCCTCATACTTGGGTCAAGGAGGGTCTTCATCCTCGAGGTCTGGGGCATCTTCATCCTTGGGTTTTGGAGATCTCCACCTTTGGGGTGGGGGACTCCCATCCATGGAATTAGGAGGATCTCCATCCTTGTGTTTTGTGGAGCTCTATCCTTGAGGCTTGGGCATCTTCACCTTCACAGCTGGTGGGGGGGTCTCCATCTTTGGGTTATGGGGATCTTCCTTGGGTTTGAGGGGCATCTTCATCCTTGGGGTTGGCAGATCTCCATCCTTGGGGATGGAGGCTGTCCATCCTTAAAGGTTCTCCATCCTGAGGGTTGAGGGATCTCCACCCACGGAGGATCTTTGTCCATGGAGGGGGGACCTCCATCCTCCACCCTGGATGAAGTCAGGACCCACAACCTCCTCTACACCACAACGCCCACCTTGTGTAGGCGTCATGGGGGCGGGTCTAGGCAGGCTCATACCCTGGGACAAGTGCAGTTTTGGGATGATGGGAACCTGCTCCATAAGCAGAGCAGATTCCTACCTTCCAGCTAGCTCAGCAAACATGGCCTTAATTTATTTAAAAGCTGCACAGAAAACATGTTGGTGTGTGTGTTTGCTGTTGATTGGGGTATTTCCAGGAGACACAGGCAACAATTTCTTGGGTACCCTCCATATTGGTGCCTGGTTGGCTGGGAGGATCATAGGAAAACTGGAATAACAGTGGTGTAGAAGGCGATGAAGTAGGTACAAAAGCTGAAATTACTATTCATTGCTAATATGTTGCATGGCACTAATTAATTTTTAAACAGCCTCACTGGGGACCTCATTGCTAAAACATGATGTTTTCTCCTCCGGCAACATAACTGTTAACTCAAAACAAAGCAGCAGAAAGCCAGAAAGGATGTGGGACTGCGACATCCATCAGATGGCATCCCCGCCGCCCGCTCGGAGGGGATTTCTCTGATCGTCAAATCCTGCCGCCGTGCCTGAAGGGTGGACGCTCCGTTACGCCCCTCTGAGAGGATTTTTTTCGGGGTGGGGAGTCGAATCCAGCTTCCGGGGAGCACAGAAATGTCGCCTGAGCTGCGAGCACGCTGGGCGCAAAGGGAAAAGCTATTTTCAGCTCTGCTTTCACCTGTCTCACTTTACCCAAGCATGGCTTTCTTGAATATTTTTAGCTGTGTTTTATTGCTGGTCCTGCAGGCCTCAAACTGGGGGGATTATTATCGTTGCACTCACTTGCACGTGAGTTATTTAATTCAGTCTTTGGGAGCGTTAAGAGCAGACTTCCCTGAATGTTTTCATTGTTGTAGATGCCCAGATCAACACCCAAATATATTTATTTGACGTTCCCCATTCTGTAATATATGGAGTATTGCTCCTAAAATGTCCAGAGCTGGAAATGCTTTATCTTGCATTTATGTTTAATTATTTTTTAACTATTCGGACACTTTTCTTGCCACCACCCTGGGTCCACCTATTAGTGCCAGCCTTTTAAGTGTCATCTTCTCCAAAAGAAGGACAATTTAGAAAGCTTCTGCAAAGCTATTTAGAAAAATGTCGAGTTCGGTGGGTTTATTTCCAACTCCTTGTTTACCTTTTTATCTCAAAATTAGGAAATTTGGTGGCTTGGGGCAAATCTTCCCCGTTGTTCTCTAGGGCTGATGGCGCCAGGATCTGGCCTGAACCAGGTCAAGTGTGAAAAATTACAGTTGCACCATTGCAATAATATTTTTTGTTGTTGGGGAGAGGCTTTGCCACGCGCCAGTAGCAGCCCCGGGGTCATGGAGGGCTGCAACCGAGGGGAGCGCACGCACCCCCAGACAGGGCGATTTCTGTTTACATATGGAAAAGGGATGTGGCATCTGGTTTCACTCCCAGCAGCTGGCAGCTTGAAGCCTGTGTTTTGCATGGTGTGGAGTAAAGAGAAAATAAAGTGTCGGATTGTTTGGCATTATCAAGGATTTCTGCTCCCCAGGACTCCTGCATAAAGAGATGGAAATTTTAGCTGCTGGAGCCAAGAAACACACAGAAGTATATGAATTTATTACATTTTATCTCATTCCCCTGCAAACAGCACTGGAAATGTCAAAAGATCATCTATTGTTTTATCGTTTAGAAAGAATTTTTGTTTTCTAGTTGTAATTTCTTTGATGCATGGCTGTGGGGAAGGAAGAGAAATTGGAGCAGGAGACGGCAGGGCTGCGGCAGGTTGAACATGCAGGTTTGTCTGGCCGCGGAGCTACATGCATTTAAATTTCTCACATCCTGGGTTTTTAATTTAACAAATGTAATTAAGGCTGGGGTAGGTACTCGGATTATTCATTTACTCCAGATGGAAAAAATTAAATTGAATGCAAATTTTGTAATCAGACATGAAGTTGAGGATGTCGGACGTGATGGGGAAGTGTCAGCACATTAATCGGACCTCTTTCCCTAAACAGCACCCAAATCTAAGAGCCAGGGATTATTTGAATAATTGAGATGGCATTTGATAAGATATCTGATTGCTGATATCTCCTTAAGACAGAGGCCTAATTGTAATTCTCCATCAAGAAGGATTAATCTGCGTAACAGGGCTGCACTGGGAGTAGTGTGGTGTCAGGCTGCCTTCCATTCCCGGGGAAGGTGCCCGAGTGATTTATTGCTTCTCCTGTTACTTTATACGTGAGCCAGGAGGTTGTCAGGTAGCGCGGCTCAGCCCTGGGGACTCAGACATCCAAGGCTGCCCAAGTCCCAGCAGCGTTGCCCATGACCTCCAAGGCTGGCTCTGTAATTTGGAGGTGCCTCCCATCGTTGGAGAAGGATGCATCGCTGCATTTTGATGTCTCTTGTCAGTGTCTTCAGGGCACAATTAAAACCCTTTTTTTCCTGTAAAATGGAGACAAACTGTCCTGACTTCAGCAGAAGACCTTGTTGGAAGACCATGACTCCATCCACACCATCCCATCTGAATGGACCCAACCTGGATGCCCTTGGACAGCTGTTGGGGGTCAATGGACATTGACTCCCAACTCAACCTTGACTAGGGTAGCAAGAGGAGTTTCCACTCAATCTGGCGGCAGACATTTGGTTGTAATCATAGACAGCTTTCCTTGCATTTCCAAAGCACTTATGCGTTCCCATAGGAGAAATAAGTTTTCTGTTGAGTCCTTTTCACTGCCAGCACCATTTGTTCTTCTTGAAACCAGGCATGACAGGGTGGAGTGATGGGGATGGACTTTGCTTCTTAAATCCCACACCTTGGGTGGTATTAGAAAGGATATAAAATGGTGAAAATGCCAATTTAAAAAAAAAAATCCACATTGAAGTTCCAGACTTGTAAACAAATAATCATCATGGTCTTTCGTTCTTACCTCCTCTCTCCAGCTGCAAAGGAAAAAAGAAAAAAGAAAAGGCAAAAAGAGTTGAAAGAGGGCAAAGGGATAAAGCTTGAAATATTTCTTCTTTTTTTTTTTTTTTTTTGAGAGCATGAATATTTTGGAACAAAATGTACATGTAATATGGAAAAAAAGTGGGTGAGTTGAGGGAAAATATTCATGAGCCCTCTTGCCATCACTGGGTTGCCCAGAAGTGAAGATGACGGATTACATTTCTCCTGTCTCTAAAGTAAAGCCAAATGTGCAGATACCTTATTTCTTCTTTTTTCCTACCATCCCACTTTCTCTTGTGGCTATGAGCTCATAGCCACTTCTACTAAATGGGTGCATTAATCGCGACGTGATTTTAGCCAAGCTCAGAGCAGGGCATTCACAGAAAGGTGAGATTTCCCCTTAAAAAAAAACCCCAACTTAAATCACTTGAGATAAGTTGGGCATTATCTTAAGGTTGCAAATTGCTTGTTTGCTCTTCCAGCTGGAGCTGTTAATTCAGAACAATTAACATGCCGTTTAAAATAGAGACAAAGCATATGGAGACGGTCCCAGGGAAAAGACCCTATTTGGGATGGAGAGCCCCAGTTTGTGAAATCAGATGGATAACTCCGGTTTGTCTTTCTTCTGAGGTCCTTGCAGGTGCTGTGGGGAATGACAAGAATAACGGGGAGTTTATCACCCAAACCCCCCCGTTGAGCGCTAAGTTCAGTGACGTTCAAAGCAAAAGCCAACTAGGTCTGTAGACCCAACTAGAAATAAAGTTTCATTCATCACTGGGATGAATTCACCACTGAGAGTGTTGCCACCACCCCGTCCATCCTTAAAATATTTCTTCTTGACGAAGAAATAATGAATCCCAAAGTGAATCCTACAAGAATGCCTGGATTTTTTGACCAACCCCCTTTGCGGTGCCATGACGTGCCACTCTGGCTCTATCCTTTAAGCCTTTCTGCAGCATTAACCTGCCATCTATTTTCTCAAATTGCCTTTTTTTTTGATGCAGGTGAAGAACAAAAGCCTAAAACTGGAAATAAACCCCCAAACACTCCAGCAGTGGGTGAACTCAACCGGCTTAAAATATTTCTGGGCCAAGGAGCAAAGAGTTGAGCTCCTTCCTTTCTTGCAAGGACGTAACGAACTCTATTAGACTTTTATGGGATGACGTGTAAAATACTTCAACTGTGGAAGGTGTTGCATTTTTGTAGACGGTGGTGGCTTACGGGGTGGTCCAGCCTTCCTTCCATCCATACATCTTTGCATCCATGAATCCTTGCACCCATGATCTGTTCTTCTGTGCACCCTTGCATTCTTGCAGCCGTTCATCCATGCATTCATCATTCCTGCCCATGTACTTCTGACCATAATTGCACACAAATTTTATTAAAAGTACCCAAGAATTTGGTTTTCACCTGAAAAACATCAGAAATCCAAATATTTTCCTTTGAGCCTGTATAGGAATCAGCATGGCCCAACATGCAGCAGCTTTTCACATCCCCTCCAGGTGATGGGAAAATGTGCTTTTCTGCCCCAAAGCTGGCACTAGGATTTTGGTTTTGGGGACCCCTGCAACAAGAGCCCCTCAAAATCTGTGTCCGCCCAAGCTGTGAACGCCAAGCAGGTCGTCTTTAAGAGCTTTTTCTGCAAACCCTTTCCTGCTATTCCCCGATCCGAGGATGGATGGAGGCAGCATCGGCAAATCTGAATAACTAATCAGAGTCCTCATTAACCCCCCGCTGAGATGCTCAAACATTCACTTTGCTGTTTGTGAAGCAGAAAAAAAAAAAAAAAAGGAAAAGGGAAAAAAAACCCCACAACCCCGCAACCCACCCTGCATTAAAATTGATGTGTTATTAATCCCACTGTTCCAGACCTCATGGGTACCGAATTTTTCCTCCGTCTCGCCTGAGGCCGAACGGTATGGTGCCGCTTCTGCAGGGCACTTTGACTTTCCATTATTTATCGGCGTGGCATAGCAAGGCTGCTTTTGTTCCCTGGGCCCAGATGTGTGCACGTGTACACGTCCAGGGGTGTGGGGTATCCAGCATTTCCACACGTGCCCCCTTTGGATAATGCAAATCCCCTATAGCAGTGCTCCGCCGATGGCTTCATGTCTCCCAGACCGTGTTTTGCAGCGAAACTGCTTTGCTTTTGCAGAAATACAGAAATATTGCTTGTATAGGGATGTGTCTTAAATCTTCCCACTCTCTTTGAGCAAGGATGGGGTTGGTGCATCACCACGTTCAATTTGTAGGACTCGGGGGGTGGAAGGATGAAAATACCATATTGTTCTTTGCACCTTTGAGCATCCCCAACATCCATCCCCAGCCCTCGCTCCGAGGCTGGAGATGCTGCAGAAATTGCACCATGGCAGGGAAGAAACGCCGACAAATCAAAGGGTTTTGTTGCAGCCGTCCTTGTTGCAGACGGCAGCATGTGTTGCCGAAGCGCTTGGAGAGTCATGATTGCTCCTTAAAGAGTTAAACTGAAATTTGAGCTTTGATTTCTGCATTTCTACTATTTTTCATGTGCATGGGGTTTCTTTGATATTTGCCATGGGTGTAGAGTTTGGGGCCAGTATAGCTTGCTCCTGGGCATAGCACGGGGTGTAAAAATAATTCAGGAAAACATAGCAGCGTTATTACGGGTTTCACCATTCGCTCCTTCCATTTGAGTCAGAGGAGCTGGTATTAAATTTATTAAAAAATCATAGTCACCATTAAACAGCATTGACACGATGAGGTTGGAAGCCATCATGAGCAGCTCACATTGGAAACAAGGCGACATGACAGGAAGAGCCTTCTTGCTTTAAAATCCTAGATTTTTTGCAAAAAACGTGGATTTTTTTTTTTTGCTAAGTGTCAGCTTTATTAATGTTTCCTTACACTTAATTAAATCTTTATTAACAGAGATGCCCTCGGATTTTTGCACCCTGGGTACAGGCTGAGGTCCCAGGGTGCTGGGTTCCCATCTCCACCGTTGGATGTTATTCGGGTTGAGTAGATCAAGATTTAGGGCATTTTGGGGGATTGATGGAGGCATTTTGGGGGACTGATGGTTTGTCATAAATGGCGTCTCATTTACAACCCTCGGGCAGCTGCTCCATGCAACCATGAGCGCCCAGGATGAGCGTATCCTGGTGGCTTCCATCACCCACGGTGAACCATCTTGAAGGAGGTATCTTCTCCATTCCTTTTTGCATTGGGAGGACTCCAAAGATCTCTGCTACACTTCAAAGGATGCCTTTTGAAGTCACTAAAAGTGTGCTCTGGCTCAAAAAAACTTATCTCCCTCTGCAAGGGTGTTCAGGGAGATGTCCCTGGTGGGGCTGGCTCTTGGTGCTCTTTGAGATGGGGACGAAAGTGGCATCTTTTGTGCAGAAGCTGCACAAGCCTGTATTTTTGCCCTACATGCATACAGTACCCAAGACCTCAGCCCTGATCGCCTCCAAGGATGAAAGTCAGTCTATTGGAGCTATTTTAGCACTGGCAGAGCCTTATTTATCCGCTCCTTTTCCTCCACTCATGTTTTGTTCGCACGGTAAGCCCAGATGACAGAAGTCTCTCCCACGAGACGGAAAAAAGTCCTTACAGGGATGAATGATTGCTGCAAAACATGAGTTTTTTCATCATGTTGTCAGGACAAATCCAATGCAAAGCAAGCCCTAAGTCCTCAGTGCATATTTGGCATCAGCCTGTGCATGCTCTTCCAAGGCGTGAGCCCGTAGGTTGTTTTTTTTTATTCCTTATCATAAATATCCATAAGCATATTTAACCTGGTGTTGCAGTGGAAGAGTTTTGGACTCAAGTTTTTTCTGAGCCTTTAGCATTACCCAGATTGGGTCTCTAAGCCTCTCAACAGGACCTAGACTTGCCTGAGAAGTCAAGGGGCATCTTGGCCTTTCACTCCTTTCATGAAGTTTTCCACAGTTGGGAGTTTCTGCCCCGTTTTACCCTGAAATCACCCAATTGCTTCCAAATCTGTCCTTAGCCAGTGGCCTCGGTAATGTCCAGGTTTCTACAAATGGCACTTCCTATACAAGCTTTACCAAATACCTCTGTCTTTTGGAGCCGTGCTCCTGGCTGCGATGATGGATACAGGCTGTGAGGCCACAAAAACGGGAGCGTCGTTATTGCACGGAGTTCGGGATGGAATTAAACCCAGGGGAAATGGCTCTCATGGAGCTCCCATACGGCCTCACCGTGTGAGACATTGCTCTCTGCAGGGGACGTACGGCAGAGATGCACCCCTTGGGTGCGCCTTGGAGGTCTGAGGAGCTCTCTGGAGGTGGTGTCGATCATGCTAGTTGTATGAGGTCTATAATGGAGATTTGAGGAGCTCCAGTCAAGTGACATATATCAGGGATGTATGTCAGATGGGTATTGGTGAGGAGCTGCCTAGAGGTGATTTATATCAAGGTAGATATATCAGATGTGTACTGAAGATCTGAGGAGCTCGACGGAGGTTATGTGTATCGAGGGACGTATATCAGCCATGTATTGGAGATCTGAGGAGCTCTCTAACCAGGTGATATATATCAAGGTAGATATATCAGACATATATCGAGATCTCAGGTGATGTTTATCACCTAACATAGAGGTAATATCTGGAGGTAATGTATATCGAGGGTCATTTATCAGGTGTATATTGGAGATCTGAGGGACTGAGAGGTGATGTATATTCAGAGATCTGGGCAATTTTATCTCTTTTATTCCTTTTTTTGCCGTCAAACACAAAACAACCCTGTGGCTGTGCTGATCTTTGCTGAGCTCATCTTCCTTTTCCGCTGATCTGCTTAGATGGGTCTAGAAATCTTAACCTCAGCCTCTGTAAAGGCCAAATCCTTGGTAGATGCAGCATCATCTCTAATGTTTGTGCGGACTTCTCCTTATTAAATAACAGCTGGGAGGTCCCCTGGTTTTGAGTTAATGGCTCTTCCCTACTTCGCGCTGTCTGAGCCTGAGTGTAAAAGCACATTTACACTCAAGCTAAGATTTAATTAAGCAGGGAGATGGTGACAGCCGGTGTGAAACAGGGGCACGGCCATCAGCAAGGCTGTTTCATTGCTTTTTCCCTTTTTTCTCCTTTTCAGACCCGGATTGTAGCGCTAACCCTCAGTGAGAGCCCGTGCTGGGGATTTGCCACCTCCCAGGAGCCGAAAAGGACAGGACGGGACTGTGTCACCCTTCATCCCTTGTGGACAGACCAGCAACAAGCACGCCTTTGTTTTCTGGACACACCTCGGTTCGACCTTTAAAAATCTGATTTTTTTTTGTTTTGTTTTGTTTTGTTTTTTTGGTCCTTCCTTGGAGATGTTCAATCCTTCCTGGGCAAAACCCTGGGCTCTTGCTCAGCCATCACCCCGCTTTCACCTCCAAGGGGATATTCCCACCTAAGTTTTCCTTGATTCCTGGTGTTTTCCCCACTATCCTGCAAAAAAAAATGCGTTAAGATCAGACTTGACCATTATGACTTTGCTGATGCCACTAAAAGACCTTCCTAGTGCAGAAAGCTTCATCCTCTGCTTAGTATTTTGCCTTCTTGTTTCATCATTTTCTTTCTGTATCCAAATATGTCATTCTTGCTTTCCCAGGTTGTGATCCCTACCCAGAAAATCTTGTTTTCGGGGCGGCGGGAGGACGCCTGCAGGGCAGCGGCTCCCTGAACACCCCCTAAACGGTAAGGCTGCTTTGCTTTATATTAATTAGGCAATCATATATATTAACTGGGCAATTATATATATTAATCAAGCGGGATGTGGTGAGTTGTGACCTTGGTGGGGCTTTATTTGAGGGAATTTATCCTCTTTTTCTGGTACGCCCAAATTATATCACCCCTTCCCTAAAAGCAGTGAGCATTTAGGGTGGAATTACACTTTTTTGCTGTGTTTTTTGTTTTTTTAGAAATCAGGCTGCGGAGAAAATCTTGCTTTAAAGCTTGAGCATTGAAAACATGTTGTTATGAGCCCTACAAGCCATGGTCAGCCTGGAGGAAAACACAGACATATTTTTATAAAAATACCCCAAAACATGGGTTGTTATCACAGCAAAATTTTGGCACGTTAGTAGGATGTGGAGAAATGGTCACCAGCTAAAAATAACTGAAATGCAGAGCTTAAAATAAGATCTACATGAAACGAAGGGTCTTGCAGTCCTGTAGTCAACCCCAATTGCTAAAATTAGGGCTTGACAGAGTGACAAATGTGCTTGATCTGTGCCAAAACTGTAGGCACGCAGCAGGTGACAAAAAAAATAAAACCCCATTGGCTGCAACTGTCTTCCTAAAGGAGCAAAGAGAAATCTTTGGTCACTGAAAATGGAGGTGCTGCCTTTCATTTGGGCAAATAAGCTGAAAAAGTGCCTGATTTCTTTCTAAACTGGTGGTGTTTAGGGTGGGGGCATCTCAGGAGAAAAGCCCAAAGTTTCATTTTGTCCACAGTGTCTTTTCTTTGGGTCTTCTCTTGGAGTCTTGCCGCCTCTGGAAGTCCCTTTTAATAAGCAGCAGCCAGTAATGGCAGGATTATTTCCCCCAGGCTGCCCTTTCAGCCCTGATTCTTGCCAGTGACCTTCCCTCGGCCAAAAAGACTCCCAGGACTAAGGATGTTTTGAAGCAGCTGAATTTCTCATTAGTCTGGTTTTGCCCTGTTTGCCCAAGTTGCAGGTTTGGCTCACCTTGACATCACTTCTCTGGTGGGTTTGTGGGAGCTTGGGGTCACCACAAGGAGACCCCTTCTTAGGGAGATACTCCCTGCCTTGATGCCCTCTATTTTGCTGCCTGGTACCTGCATGGAAGGCCTCGTGGGGCCCTGCAACGTACTTTGAGCATGTTGGGTTGTCCCCCTTGGAGGAAACTGAGCCTGTGGAGGACATGAGCACATGTCTGTGGAGGGCACAAGCATGGCCTGGCCTGGAATGCATCTCCAGCAAGAAGGCCAAACCCAACCTATTCAGCAAATTATGCCAACAGGGTGCAGACACCTTCCACTAAAGGCACAGAAAGACACGACAATGGGTGCCCACCTAATTACCTTCTGGAACAGAAGGCTGGGATTGTTCTGAGTGCTTAATCCTGAAGACATCTTCTGAGAAATAGCTTGGTTACCCTTATCCTTGTATGTAGGTCTCCCCATTTTCCAAGCACAAAACCGTTTTAGCTTTCCTGCTCCTGAAGCCCCAATGTCCACAGAGATGCACCTCCAAGGCTGGGTCGTACCTTTTGTCACTGGAAAAAAGTTGCAAAAACAATTTGGGACATTTATCTCACACCCTAAACACTTCCCAGTCCTTTTTTTGTCCCCAGTTTCCTCATTGTGTTGACTTCAGACCAGACTGAACGGATCTTAGGGTCTACCATTCAGAGTAGATGGAGAAGACAGTGTAATTAGTGTAGTTAAAGGAGTTTAGAACTATTTGTAACTCCTTAGCTAACCAGAGCTTGTATAAATCATTACGTCACATCTCAAACCTCTGTTTTGTCATTGAGGCTGCAAAAAATTTCTTTCAAATGGGCAAATGAAAGGTGTTTAAATTGGGGCAATCTTGTGGCTCATGTTGCAGCCTTTGGTGTCTTGGCGCAGGGCCTGGATGGGGACAACACTCTGCTGATACTGGGAAGCCTGGCAGGCCTCAAGGAAAACCTTATTTTTGTCTTGTGGTTTGTAGAGTCATTTCTCCTTGGTAATTTTGCATTCTAAAAGAAAATTCAGGGGGAAAGTAAGACCAGGAGGAACCAGAGAGCTGCAAGAGAGTGATGCGAAGCGGAAAGTCAGCGAGTTGGGAGCTCTGATTTATCTGCCATATGGGAAAGAGGGAAACAGCCGGCTCCAGAGGGATTTCTTTCCCTCTCCCGAAGGGAAAATTTGCAAGCGTGTTAGCAGGATATAGCAAGAAACAAGGCAGATTTAAGGGAGGAGAGGGTTTTATTAGGTGTGCTGCGGCATCGCTGTTTTCAGGGCTTCCCATGGGTGGGGAAGTCTTTGCACTCTCCTGCGCAAGTCTTGCCTGGGTTTCTGCAGTTGGGTTGGGTCGGCTGTTTGTAGCCCACCAAAAAGCAGGTTTCCATTTAGACCAATTCCTGCAAGCCCAGCAAAAAGCAGATTCCCAGTTGTGTTTACTCAGAGCATTTACTTGTGCAGGTATTGGGAGATTTGCATGAAGCTGGTGGGCTTTGATTTGCAAAACAAACACCACAAAAAGGCATTATTAAAAATGGCAGTGTTGCTCACCGGGTGTTTATGGGCTGCAGCGATGGTTGCAAAAAGTCACTGAGATCTTCACCACGTCTACATTGAGGCTGCAGGTGGGTTTTGCACTGGCGTTGGTCTGATTTGTACTTTGCGATGCTTGTGCTAGATGAGAAAATGGTGAAGGACTGCAGTTGTCAGTTTGGGATGGAGAAATGTGACTGATGGTTAAATTTTTGCCGAGCAAGACTGGTTTTGAGCATATTCCTCCTTGGCTGCCCATCCTTGAAGCAACAGCTCTGACGTCGCCTTAGCTGGTGGGACAGAAGATGTGTAAAACCCACAAATCTCTCATTTTCCCAGCACTTCGTTCATCTCAGACACATATTTAAGCCTCTTCTTCCAGCCTATCACGCCAAAACTCATCATGTTTATTTACCGTCATCTTCTTTGTCCTCCAAGAAGCTCCTCTGAACCTGGCTGGGACCTTGGGGATGGGACTTTCCCATTGCAGGACTGGCCCGGGATTGGGATTTGGTGTTGATGTGATCAAAATGCGGCCGTGCAGTGATTCCTCTCCCATGGGATTAGCAGGTTGCGATGGAAAACGAAGAGCGCAAGGCGAGGTTTGAAAGCATCAGGCAAGATTTTTATCATAAATTATTCACAGTTAATTGCTCGCAGCAAAGAACTGTTGGAAAATTAATCAGCTCCCTATTTTTTTTTTTGCAAGGACTCTCAAGGCAATCAGAAACTTTTCCTGGACAATTCCTGTCCAGCAAGAGGAAATTTGTACATTTTTGGGTTCCTCTGCTTCATTTCACTTCAAAGATTTTTGATTTGCCCTCTGAAAAAAAATCACAATTTGCTCCTTTGGGAACTTTTGTTCGGCCAGGGACTGGATTGCACAAAATGCAAGTATTTTCAGGTTACTTTGAAGACGCTTCTTTGATGTTTCCCTGCACTAGTTTGTTTGGGAAGGTGCTTTAATGGTCTCCCTCTATAAAAATAACACTTTAAAATGTATGTAGGTATCTCAGCTCTCCACTTAAAAAAAAGAACAAAGTTGTTTAATGCTGCCGTTCAAGGTACATTAACCTTGTCTGCTAAAGCTCTGACTGCCTCTTGCAGGTTTTATTCTCGTGTTTATGTTGCAGAGATATCCCTGGAGCCTTTTAGGGATGGGTATCTTTGGAGAGGAGAGAAATATTTAGTGGTAATTGTTGTTCTCATCGGAAATTCGCTGCAGCAGCTCCCCCCTTTCTATGGAGCTAGAGTTGGGGGAGGATTTGCAAATATTCAATAAGTAAATGCAAATATTAAATAAATAAATGCTGTTTCCCCCCACCTCCAGGCAAGATGTGCCGTCTGATGATGAACCAAACCAGTGCTTGGCAAAATTTTTTTGGCATCATCTGGAATGTCATTTTCCTCTCCCTTTTGCCGCAGTCCTTATGCATTGACCAAGAGGTTTTTTTAGGAGAAAAATAGAAAAGGTGTTTGCTCTGATCCCAGGATTTATCCTGCAGAAATATCAAATATCTGTCTGCTTTAGTTCATGGTTGTAGCAGAAGCACATACTTGACTCGTCCTTTTTTATTGGGAAGTAACCCAATAACTGGATGCCAGGAAGGGTGCGAAGGTCAGCATTTAGCGAAGCAGCATTTTGGCCGATAGCAAAGGATGCTCCCAGTGCAAAAAGCCTCCTGGGTTTGGAAAGAGGAAATTTAGTTACCAATTATTCCTAAAAAATTCAAAATATTTGCTGGACCAGTGGTATTTCTAGCACAATCACTCCTGATATACTCAGGTGAGGCATCGCTTGGAAGCAACCTGAGAAAATGACTGAGAACGGGCAATGTCTTGAAAACTGGGATTTTTCCCTATGTTTTTAGTGAGCTTAGGGTGGAGTAAGTTGGTAAAAACAAGCCAAAAGGGTGAAGGTTGGTGGATAGAAATGAGACGTTGAAGAACGAGAGGGCAGCTCTCCATTCACTTCATGGCCAACGAAGAGATGGCGTCACCTGCCAAGGGTGAACCTGTCCTTGCTGACGGTTTGGAGCGAGATGTATCACCCTCTGGAGGTGCCTCTGCCTTCCCCCTTAGCTATATTTCTTCATTTTATCTTAGATATATGCATAGAATGAATGTATATATCATAAACTTTCGCATGCACAAGCCCTCTGTGAAGATGGTGGCATAAAAAGCGCGCGGCTCGCTGCAGAGGGAGCATGACTAACGTGGCGTCATTGCAAATCTGAAAAAAATAAATACATAAAAAAACCTTTAGAAAAGGCAGTCTTCCCCTAATACAGAAAAATCCCTTCCCATGGCTGGTAAATCACCCTCAAGTATCTGTAATAATTTTGAAACTTTGGAGAGAGGAAATACCCGAAAAGCTGATTTTCTGATTTTTCACACTGAATCCTCTGTTATCAACTGCATGTTTTGCTGCAGGAGAGAAGCTGCTGAATGAGCTAGAAAAAACAATCCCTGTTTTCCATTGATTTGGAAACAAGAGTTGCACCTTGCAAGGCTAATGTTAACATTATCTGCTGAAAATGATAATGTGGAGTCCAACAGCGTGATTTTTTTTTTTTTTTTTGCATTCAGCTCTACTTCTAATACGGTTTTATGGCCGTTTTATTAATCAAGGAGGTCGTATTCAGCTGGGGGGGTGGGTGACTGTCTGCAATACTTGGATTTTTTTTTTTAAAGTGTTTTAAGGCATCAATGACCACGCTGAGAAAAAAAAAATCAACTTCTCAACTTAGTCTTTAATTATTTTTATTTGAAAGAGGAGGCATATTGCTGGCAAAAAAAGCAGCCTATAAACCTGCGACTCTTTTAGGTAGACACAAGTTGTTCGGGAAATACATTCCCAACTTAATGGCAATATTTCAGCAATAGCTGAAATAATTTTATTTCATGAGGAAATTTAGAATACTTTGATCTCAGGTCGCTGCCAAAACCTAAAGTACTGCCGCTTCCGGAAATGAAAGAGCCTTTATGGGTTTTATTGCTCACCATTTCTTTCCTCTCTGCAAACACCTTGGGAGTTGGCTGCAATTCCTGCCCTCCTCAACCCCCAGCCCCCAAAAATTCACTCTTCGCCCAAGATTTGGTCGTTGCCTTGAGCTGACAGGGGTTTAGTGATGTTCTGTCATCTGGGTGCCTCTGGTCAAGAGCTCACCGGCCAAACTGATTTAAGAAGTGGGGGAAAAAAATAGGCGAGGATTAGTGCATAAAGGAAGAAATATGAAAAATAAGAAAAGATTAATGTATAAAATAGGAGCTTTTGACCCTTCCTTGCGTTTGGCTGGCGATGAATCCGCAGGGCTGACAGCTTTGCACCTTTACCCTGAGATTCACGGCCATGGGCTCCTGCCTGAAACACCCGTCCGGCTTTTCCCATGGGCACCAGGCACTTCCCTGGATATTCACTGCATCTGAGTGCATTTGTTTCCCCCAAGATAGATATACCACTATGGGCAACAGCTGTCCCTCATTTTTATACTTTTTTTTTTTTTTTCTTTTTTACATTTGGCTGCAAGTCCTGTTCTCCCAACAAATCAACACCCCTAAAGCCTCAACGAACGGTCGATTTTAGCAGGTTAGATGATATTCGGCAATTAAATTGGGCTCCAGACTGCCACCTTCTGGGAATAAATTTGGCCAGAAAGCTCACACCCCTCGATAAACCCCCGCGTGCCAGAGGTAGGCTCACTCCTGGCATGAACAATAGATGCCAAGCAGGGCTTTTTTCCCCAAATAGCAATCTCTTCTTTTTTTTTTAGCTTCCCACTGCGATGTCTAGACTGTCATAGCACCGTATTCTGCTTTTCTCCAGCTGCAGCTATTTCTGGTGGGGAGGTTTCCCCTTGGTGTTACCCCTTGAGGATGTGCCTGCAGCTGTGAGCTGAGTTTTGCCATTGGGCACTGAAGATTTTAAGCTGCGAGTTCACTCAAGAGCAGATAATTTTGCCTCCTGCTATTTTGCTGCCAGGGAAAAAAGATGAAAAGCGTCGTTTTTAATCCCATAAATGCAATATCCTTCTGGCTGCAAGAGGTCTGTGTCATGCAAGGACCCCATTCTGCCTTCCCGATGCGTGGGATTTTGGATACACTGTCCTAACATTCAATTCACGGGGCATCCACACCAGTGCAAAGTGTGAGGAAAGTCATTAGGCATTGCTTTTTTTAATTTATTCATGCAAAATAACGAGTGGTTGATGCTCATCCCATGCAGACAACACTCGACTTTCCACTTGGGCACGGTGCATTTGCGTACTTGGTGCCTGGTGATTCCTGTAAAGACCGAAGCCTCAGGGATATTGTGAATCTTCCCCCAAAAAACTGCGGAGATCGATATGAAGGCCCAAATGCGCCATGGTTTTTACTGAGCTAATGGATATTCCTGTTCCTCTGTCTCGTGTGAAAGCATTTCTTCCTGCATGTCACCATTTAATGGCAGAAGTGATACTGACAGTATTTTTTGGTAGATCCCCTCACAATATCAGAGGACTTCACGTAACTTTTTGCATTTCTTCATAGGGTGGCGCCATGGCTTTTCTCCAGATTAGAAGCCAGTGGGGAACCAAACACAACAACGGGTGTTGTAATGGGGTGAACCCTTCAAGAGATGTCAGCTGCTACAAAAATGAGTCATTTTAGGGAGCAAGGCAATTTTGGAGCCTCTGGGGAGATTTTGGCAGGTGGCTTTGTGAGTCATCTCAATACAGAGCTCAAAGCCTTAGAGAGAACTCAGGACAGGGCTGGGTTGATTTTTTGGTTTGGTTTGGGTTTTTTTAGGATTTAAGCAAGATCATTGTCTTTTCTTCCGAAGGAACCACACAGCTGCAGTGAAATAAGAGGGGAGGAGGCAATTTGGGACCAAGAGTTGCTTTTTGGTTACATCTGCCACCACGTCTGTCTTTGGGGACAGCATCCAGCCAAAAGCTCCTCTACAAATGTATCCCATCCTGGTGCCCCTCTTTTTTCCCAATTTCATTGGGACTTAAAGATAGGAGTCTGTTTTCCACTCAGATAATTATGCATTTACAGAAAGCAGAGCAACTTCAAGAGAGGTTGAAGGCAGCATGTCTCAGACTGCCACCTGGCTTCAAGGATGTCCATATGGGATGTGTAAAATCAGGGTTTGCTCTCTGATCCAAATCAAGCAAGGGTTTGAACCCTCATTTCTGTGCATTCAATGACCATAAGG
Source organism: Chionis minor (assembly GCA_013398295.1). NCBI lineage: Eukaryota > Metazoa > Chordata > Aves > Charadriiformes > Chionidae > Chionis > Chionis minor. The sequence continues at coordinate 61,525 of VZSF01003421.1, forward strand.
GGTTGGTCAACTCAACATAGGAGTCAACTAGGTTGGTCAACTCAATGTAAGAGTCAGCTATGTCCATCAAACCGACATTGAATACTCAATGTCCCTTCTGGATTGAGCAGGCAATGCTTAAGGATGTGACTCCATGGTGGCCAAAGGCAAAGGGACACATTGTTTGGGGTTTTTTTAGTGCCTAATTTCAGAAAATGGAAAGTTTTGCATTTATGAATTGTCTTCCTGCTTCCAAAAAGGAGGTGTAACTGAAAAGGGGATGGAAATGACCATTTAGGCACTGTGGTTACAGACATAAGGGGTGGACCTTGTCCAGGGAAGATCTTCTTGCTAGCAACGCTCTTCATTTTGCCGCCAGTGCATTCCTTATCCAAAATCATGACTCTCAAATACCCATCAAATTATGAGAAGGGTCATGATATCATCTTGACTTTCTTCCAGGGACTGGGTGGTGAATCACTGTGCCAGGTTGCTTGGGTGAGGAACGTCACTTCTCCTTTCTGTATCTTTTTTTTTTTTTTTTTCTTTCCGAGGGATTTTTTAGGGGGGGAGATTCCCCTGAATTCAGTGGCATTTCTCCCACCCACAGGTTCTCGATGTGACTCCCACCCAGGATGCACCATGTCTCCCCGGCACCGGCTCTGACGATGATGGCCACCCAGACGGTGCCCCCTCCTCCATACCAAGACACGCCACAGGTGAGTGTCCACCAGCACCCATGGGCTCCTCCAGACACCTCATGACCCCCAACTCCTACAGTAATCACCCTGCCTTCCTAAATAATTGCCATTACAAAGTATTTTGGGTCCTGATGAGATGTACCTGTGAGCGCTGAGGGAGCTGGCAGAAGTCATTGCTGGGGCGTTCTCCATAACCTTTGAAAGGTCCTGGGGAAGAGGCAAGGTGCCCGAGGACTGGAGGAAAGCCAATGTCACTCTAGTCTTCAAAAAGGGCAAGAAGGAGGAAACTACAGGCCAGTCAGCCTCACCTCCATCCCTGGAAAGATGATGGAGGAGCTCGTTCTGGGTGTCACCTCCAAGCACCTGGAGGAAAAGAAGGTTATCAGAAGTCGTCGGCACGGATTCACCACGGGGAAGTCATGTCTGACTAATCTGATAGCCTTCTATGACGGCAGGACTGGGTGGATCGCTGAGGGGAGGGCAGTGGATGTCGTCTGCCTTGACTTCAGCAAGGCGTTTGACACCGTCTCCCACAGCCTCCTCACAGGCAAGCGTAGGACGCGTGGGTGAGACGAATGGGCAGTGGGGTGGATTGAAAACTGGCTCTGGCAGGCAGAGCTCAGAGGGGTGTGATGAGTGGGGCAGGGTCTAGTTGGAGGCGCGTGACTAGTGGTGTTCCCCAGGGGTCAGTGCTGGGTCCAGTCCTGTTCAGTGTATCCCTCAATGGCCTGGATGAAGGGATGGAGCGTCCCCTCAGCAAGTTTGCTGGTGACACCAAACTGGGAGGGGTGGCTGACACACCAGAAGGCCGAGCTGCCATTCAGCGCGACCTGGACAGGCTGGAGAGTTAGGCAGAGAGAAACCTCATGAAGTTCAACAAGGGCAAGTGTAGGGTCCTGCACCTGGGGAGGAATGACCCCACACGCCAGGACAGGTTGGGGGTGACCTGCTGGGAAGCAGCTCTGCAGAGAGGGACCTGGGAGTCCTGGTGGCCAACAGGATGCCTGTGAGCCAGCAGTGTGCCCTGGTGGCCAAAGAAGGCCAGTGGCATCCTGGGGTGCATCAAGAGGAGTGTAGCAAAGCAGGTGGAGGGAGGTCATCCTCCCCCTCTGCTCTGCCCTGGGGAGGGGCATCTGGAGTGCTGTGTCCAGTGCTGGGCTCCCCAGTTCAAAAGGGACAGGGAACTGCTGGAGAGGGGACAGCAAAGGGCTACGGAGATGATGAGGGGGCTGGAGCATCTTTCTTATGAGGAAAGGCTGAGGGAGTTGGGTCTTTTGAGTCTGGAGAAGAGCAGGCTGAGGGGGGATCTCATCAATGCTTATAAATTCTTAAAGGGAGGGGCCCAGGAAGATGGGAGCAGTCTTTTTTCGGTGGTGCCCAGGGATAGGACAAGAGGTGACGGGCACAAACTGGAACCTGGGAAGTTCCACCTGAACATGAGGAGGAACTTCTTTCCTTGGAGGGTGGCAGAGCCCTGGCAGAGGCTGCCCAGAGAGGTGGTGGAGTCTGTGACTCTGCAGACATTCCCAACGTGTCTGGACGCCATCCTGTGCCACCTGCTCTGGGTGGCCCTGCTCTGACAAGGGTCCCTTCCAACCACAGTGAGAATTTGATTTTATAATTTCACCCCAAAATGTTTATTTCAGAGACTGGCAAAAATTAAAACCCTTCTTGATGCAAACTCCAGGATTGTAGGGTTTGGGGACAAACTATGGGGTTTTTTTTCCCACTTTTTGGCTTAGTTTGGTGTCACAGGGTCTTCCTAGAAAGCCAAGAGAGTGGTGTGTTTGTAGCAAGCACATTAACAAGCTGGAAAGATGAAACATCTGGCTAACCCCAGATCAGTTTAGCTGTAGGAATGGCCTTTTACAGCGCTTTTTGGCAACCTGTGTCAAGGGGAAGAAAAGGCTTCAACTAAAATGTTGCTCTAAGGGGTCGAATAACATTTGTGAGCATCATTATGGGGTGAATTACGATAAGAAGAGGAGTATGTGCAAGAGATGCTCTACTAGAGCACCCCAACGGGCTGGAGCTGGGGGCTGAGCTTGGATTTCGGAGTCGGTCCCGTGCCTCGCAGCCCATCCCAAGATTTTTTGGGGCAAATCCACGTCACATTTCCACTTTCCCAGCCGCAATGACCTAATGGGGGTGGCGTGGAATGAGCGCTGAACTGACTCTGCCTTCAAAGCAGCTTTTTTTAGGGGGTCATCTGGGCAATTTTGAGTTTTTCCCCCATTTGCTGGAAATCTCAGCTGCAAAAGCAGAAAAATCCTCCTCCCTCCCAGGAAAAAAAAAAAAAAAGAAAAATGAAAAATCAATCCTATTCCTCGCAAGCTAAAATAAATAAATAGACTTTTATGCCCCCCACCCCCCTCCCCAAGCCACCCGGGTCTCCTTTCCACTCGTCTCCTTCGGTTGGAAAAGGTCACTTCTCGCAAACGACACCTCGGTGGGGTTTTTATGGCTCCTCCAACTTCTGTGTCATCATTTGCTCGCTTCGCTGCTCTGCTCTGAGAAGAGATTTTTCCCAATTTTTTTTTTTTTCTTCCCCCCCCACGTTGAATCACACCGCCTTTCTTGCTTACGCAGCAGGGAGCCGCGACACCGTTTTAGTCCTAATGGGCAATTTAAGAGACTTCTAAAATAGCTGAGATTTTCCACAGCATCCAATGGAAATGGCCCCCTTCCTTCCTTCCCCATCCCTGTCCGTTATCTGCCCCCTGGTTTAATACACTGATTTTTGTGGACCTATTGCTGCCCAAATCCCTCCTTTTTTTTTTTTCCCCCCCTTCTGAGGGGGTTCCTCAAGCATTTTTTCTCCAGTTTAGTTGGTTTGGCGAAAAAGCTGCACCCAAGAGTTGCTTTTTTTTGACTCAATGCTGTGAATGCTATGAGCTTTTCACCTGAAAATTTGGGATTTCTCGGGTTTGGAAAAGCGAATTGCACAAATTTCCTCTCCCAAGAGACAACAAAGAGACGGGGAGGGCTGACAATAAGTAAAAAAATATCAATTATTAGAGCTACAGCCAGCTCCTCATCATAAAGGGGACTATTTTGGGGAGGAAAATGCTAAAAAAGGTGGTTTGGGGAGCTTTGCATTAATATTTTACTGCAGAGGCTGTGCAAGCGTTCAACCTCACTGTCAGAAATGTGCAAAAATGAAGCATAAAGGATGGGAAAAGCTGCCTTATGGAGGGAAAAAAAGCTTTAATAACCTGGTTCTGCGAAAGGGGTGGGATACAGAGCATCATTTATAGCCAACGTGCGCCCGCCGAGTGACCCGACCTGTTGAAAATGAAAGAGCCTGCCTAAAAATGCCTATTTTTTCCATAATAAATTAAAACAAAAAGCCAAGGGAAAGCCTTCAGTCGTTTCATTGTCAAAGTTAGCAAAAAGAGATTGTTTTAAAAATAGGCATTTTCAGCACTGAAAGTGCTGCGAGCAGCTTTGCCCTCTCTCCCGCCCCCCCAAAAGTGCTTTGTAGCTGGTTACCTCAGGAACAAAAATGGGCAGTTGAAAATATAATTTTTTTTTAATTTATAAAAACGTCTTTTTAAAAAGTCACGGATTAAAAATTGGGCAGAGATGTTGAATTTTCAGTAGGACGAACGAAGCCCCCTCCAACTCCTGGCATCCTCAGCACGTTTTTGGGTTCGGAACCACCATTTCCAGCAGGTGCAACAGCAGTAGAGACGTTTCACTGGGAAACGCTGAGGAATAGGGTAAATATTGGTGATTTAGGAGATTTTCTTACCCTGAAGACCAATGGTTGCTCTCTAGAGTTGATGTATTTGGCCATAGTCTTCAAAAAAAACCTAAAGCCAGAGGGATTATGTCATTTAAACCTCCTGGAGACCCCCCATCTCCTGGTGAGCAGCCGCCAGCTCCAGCGAAGGATTTTCTGCCTAAAGAAGTGAAAACCCCAAAAATATAATATAAAAAGGAATATAACTGGGAGGTGATGCACATCGTTGAGCAAGTGGCGCCTCAAAAATCCTTACACTACCCATGAAACTTGCAAAACCATAGGGGTTTTTAAACTTTATTTCAAAACCTTTTTTTTGCATTTTATTTTTACCTTTTTTTACAAATTTTTTGGGACATTTTTTACAAATTTTTAAACATTTTGATGTAACTTTTTACATTTTAAAATTTTTACCTATTTTCACTTACTTATTTTAAGTATTTTTTCTTTTTTAACTTTTAGAATGTATTTTTATATTGTTCTTTACATATTTTTTAAAACTTTTATAAACTTTTTTTTTTTTACTTTTTTTTTTTTACCTTATTTTTTCCCTCATGCAACTGTTTTTGGCCATTTTCTGAAAATAAAGAAAAAAAAAAAATCCCATGCTGCATTTTTTTTTCAACACCTGCAACTTTCATACCCAAATCCATCCCCTTTTCTCCCATATTTGCCCGTTTTCCGACTGCCAACACCGGAAACCTTTTTCTTCCTTTCCCAACCCCACCTGCTCCCTGCAATGCCATTTTTTGGCTGAATTTTTGCTTTCCTCCCTCTATCTGGCTGCAAATATTCACATTTGAGCATCCTCTTGCCTCTTTTTCTGCTGACGTGGGATTATTTTTATTTATTTTTTGTTATTTTCTTTAGCCCAAGGTGAGGTAATGGCTTTGAAACAACCGCAGAGGAGGTTTTTTTGCGGGGTAATGGCCCAATTAGTTGCAGTCTTGGCTGGAAACAGCCAACTTGGCAGGATTTCATGGCTTTGGTAAATGAGTGTGACAAGGGGAAAAAATAAAAAAAGGAAAAAAAGGCAGAAAAAAAAAGCCATTTCCCCACCAAAAAAGTAATTTTCAAGGGAGATAATAGGGAGAAAAAAAGGGAAAAAGAGAAAAAGGATGGGGAGATATTCAGTGGCACGGCTGGAGTGCCCCAAAATCTGCTTGCATTTTGCTTTTAGATAGAAAATGGGGGGGGGAAAAAGAGAAATCCAAACTGCTGGGGGAGGAACCCCAAATTTATTATTTAGCGCCAGGAAAGGAGAGAGGAATGGAAATTAAATTCCGGGTTGGGAGTGTCAGAAATTAAACAGCAATGGATGAATATCCAGGTGCTGGAGCCAAACTTTGGAGTTATGAACAATAAAGGAGATTAAAAAAGAAAAAAAAGTGCCGTATCGGCAGGAAAAGGTCAGGCAGGAGATATTGAAGTCAAACATTTTAAAAGCAAAAGGTTTTGGCCAAGCTGGGGTTTATGCTGCTTTTAAGAGAGGCGAGAAATCTGCTTTTTTCACATCAAGAACCTGAGTGTAAGGGTGGGTTTGGCTGGAGAAGTCGGTGGGTGTGCACATGTATACACATATGTATTTTTATATATATGTGTGTATTAAATGTATAGATCAAAGCATGTTATTTCTATATGAATAAACACAGAAATAAATAAATAAAAATATGTAAGTGTATTGGACAAATAAATGAATAAAAATAGGAAAAATATTTTATTTCTGCATAAACACAGAAATACATAAATATACTAGACAAATTAATATACATAGATACTTTATTTACATATAACTAAGCACAGCCATTAGTGTTTAAGTGTATTACACAAATAAATAAATTACGTATATAATATTTAGCAAGAGGCAGAGGCTTCCTTTTGCTACCCAGCTCAAGGGAGGATTGAAGATTTACAGGTGAAAACAGGCAAATGCTAATTTTTCATGTTTCCCCACTACAGCAGGTGAAACATCCCCTTTGCATTAAATTTTCCACTGAGTTTTTGAGCTAAACCCCCAGGATTTGGGGCATTTGGGGATGTTGCTGATGCATTTTAACCCAATTAGATTGAAATTCTCCTTGATTTTTTTTTTTTCCACAAATTTTACGAAGATAAATCAATGCGTCATATGTTGGACTGCCTGCAGCCCCACAGGAAATAATTCTGATTTCTTTAATGCAATTGTTAATTTTAAGTGAAAATTGCCCCTAAATATGTGCAGTCCTGGACACACGGGGGCAGCAGTTTTGGGCGTGACGCTGGAAGGATGCGCCGTGATTTGCGCATCTTAAATACATTTATCCACCTAAAATAACTGCAATTTTTTAAACCAGCAAAACGTTAGGTAGCAAAGTGATTTCTCATATTGCTGCCGTAATTTTGCCGGTAGGTTTCCAACCCCGGCGCATTGCAGTTCCCATTGCAGCATCAGGGCTAAAGACGGGTGGTTTGGTCTTGGGTGTGAAAATAAGAAAAGAAAAGAAAAAAAAAAGAGAAAAGAGAAA
>VZSF01003421.1:68605-94422 GCA_013398295.1 Chionis minor
GATTTTTTTTTTCTGTCTGGCTTCTCACCGTGCCAAAATGACTCAGCCCTGGGCTTGGCAAGTTGGAAGAGGCTCACGTAATTTTGGAAGAAACTTTAAAACGCCTGTGTGTCTAGACAATACCTGCTTTGAAAAAAAAAAAAAAAATCTTGCCAAGCAGCAGCATCACCGCCGATTTAATCTGGGATTTCGGCAAAGCTTCCCTTAATAAATTACCCTCTGCCTTTGCTTTGCTGCTGGTGCAATAAGGATGGCGGGATTTTATTTTATTTTTTTTATTCCCCCCTGTGTTTTCCCCAGGGAAAAAGTGGCAAAAAGTGGGGGGGAAAGTGGGAAAACCTAATCTGTGAAAAAAAAATGTGTTTTCACCCCTCCCAAACCATGCTGCTTGGAGTGCTGTCTCAGGGCTTCCGCCTCCCGAATTTTCAAAACTCCATGCAGAAACCTGCAAAACTCAAAAACCGCAACAAAGCCCTTTTTTTTGTTGTTTTCTTTCTTTCCTTTTATTTTTTTTCCCCTTTCTTTGTTTTTTTTCTGCCCCCCTCTCCCCTCCCCAGATGACGGCCACCGCCCAGCAGCCCACCAAGGCGCAGCCCGTGCATCTCGCCACGCCACCGGCCGCCGCCAGCGCCCCCGTCCCCGCCACCGCTGGGGACCCCCAGGCACAGCTGGAGGCCGACAAACGCGCCGTCTACAGGTGACGCGAGCGAAGGGGGGCGCGCGGGGCGACTAACAAACGCATTAATTAATGCATTGTGCCACGAACCCACCCATTAGGGGCGCCCGGAACTTCCTGCATCGATCCGGCGATGTGTTCATTAATGCATCGATTTCATTATTAAAACACATTATTAATCTGCTGTTGTTCCGATGCATTAATGAGCACACAGGAATTGGGGGATTCGCAATTAGCTCCTTTTTTAGCCATAACTACATATAATAACACATTGGTGATGGAGCTCCTTCAAGGGCCTCGCTCTGCAGCATCTCCAAAATGTTCACATCTTGAACGACCAAATTGGCCTTTTGTTTTGGCGAAAACATGCGATTTGGGGCCAAAAAAACCCCCAGAAGGAGTAAAGTCATGAAATAAATTGAAATGTGCAGTTCACGTATCCGTACTGGGTGTGGACAGCAAAGGGCATGGAACAGATGAGCCTCTCCAGTCCCCTTTTTTTGGTCACTTTGGAGATAATAATATATAATATTGTAATATATACAGTAGTGTTATCATATAATTGTAATAAGTTACATTATAATTATGTAACTAGTATAATTATGTATGTAATACGTAATTATATGTGATATGTAATTATTTACAATATTCTAACGTATACAGTAATGATGTAACAGTAATGTATATTATAATATAATTAGAATTAAGGTTTAAGGTTAAAGATTAACCCCCTGTTAATAACCAGGGCCATGGGGCTTGTCAACCAAAAAAAACCTGCAGCTTGGAAGTGAAGGAATTAAAATATTTCAACTCCAAATACTCAACTATTCTGAGTTGGAAAGGTCTGGAAAGGCAGATGAAGGCATGGAATAAAGCCACCCGTTTCCCAGGAAAACGCGACGGATTATTTGCAGCAGGGTCTCAAAATTTTCTCCCAGGACAGAAAGAATTTTCTCAAGCCAAAAGGGGTCATTGAAGAAAAAAACCCCAATTTTTCTTTGCACGAGGATTTTTGCAGCATTTGTGGGAAAACGAAAGCCCAAAAACCCTTTGGAGTTTTTACAGCCTTCGTTTGAAGGTCGAAAAAATGCCAGAAATACCTTTTTTGGAGGTATTTCCCAGCCAGAAAAGTGGGGAAAAATTGTTGGCTGGTCTCACGCATGGACTCAATTGCCCAAACCTGGATGCTTGTTTTTGGATACCCACCAAAACTACACCCAAGATATATTTTTATCTCTAAAAACACACCCAATGAGCCTTTTTTTTTTTTTTTCTGTGTGGAAAACCTGAATATTCACCTATGTAGTGGTCAATACAGATCCAAACTGATGGATTTTTGTTAATTTTCAATAACCACACCACGGCAGAAGGCATCGGCTGTAAGCTTCAGCCTATCAACCTAGAGGGAAATTGCCAGGAAAATGCGATGGGAAATATAAAAACCGCTGGACAAGTCACCCCGCTGAGTTTTATGCTCTAGCAGGAGGTTTATCACCCACTGAAAAGAAGAAAAAAAATAGAAAAAAGGGAAAAAAAAAAAATCCTCCCTCTCCCTGCTTAGCATGGGAACATCTTCGCTGGGACTGGTGAAATTTGGCTCTGCTGAAATTTGTTTTCCAGCTAAATTATCTTATTCACTTCATGCAACAGTGGAGCTGGGAATTCCAGATGGATTTTTGGACCCTAAAGATGATGCTTCTCTGGAAACCAATGCTTAAACCACCCCAGCAGGGCAAACTGGATTTTTCCTAGTGGGAAACAGCTGGATTTCTTTGCGTTAAGTTTGGGGGTTGGTTTTTTTGAGTTGGGTTTTGGGGGTTTTTTTGAGGGGCAAAGGGGTATATTGGAGCTGAGCAAGAAAAAAATGCGTGTTGTGATGTGCCCACAGTGTGACTGGCCACGGGCTCGTGGGCTGAAGGTGCGAAATTAGGCCATTAGAGGAATTAATTTCTCTTTATTAGCCTGTGTCGAATCCTTTTTATTAGTGGCTGCGAACGACCTCTCTCCTGCAGGAAAATGTCAGGGCTGGTTTAGCCCTTTTATTTGGAGGATTCCCTGGGAAAAAAAATAAAAAAAAGGGGTTTTTTTGCAAAACAGTATCCAGCAAAAGCAGATTTTTTCACCCCAAAACTCTTCCTTGTGGTGTAGGGGTGATTTTCTGCCTCCGTAACACTCGTGGTGGGGAAAATCCTCCTGTTTCCCTGTGTGTCCTGGATATCTATATATTCCACCCCCAAATTCCGTAGGAAGGATGGGCTCCAGCTCTCAGTTTTCGTGCCACGACCTCCACCCGCAAACCCCTGTGGTGGCCGTTCCCTTCCCCTGTCACGGCCATGGGAAGGCTGGAAATGCAGTAAAATGCATTTAATTTTTGCACGCTAAAAGGGGAAAAAAGAAATTGCAACAGCAATTCAGCACAGAGCTTGTGGCAGAAACCCCAAATTCCGCAGCTCCTCAACCCTGTGCTCAGCCAGGGGCCTCAGTGCTCTCCGTTAACCCATCCCTGGGGGTTTTGCACCTCCTCCTTGTTTTGTTGTTTTATTATTATTATTTTATTTTTAAATTTTATTTATTTTACTTCTGATTGAAGAGCAAACTGTCCTGCCCTCAGCTGGATGCTTCCCCTCCTCCTCCGTGCCAGCGCTCCAAGACATTCAGAGGGGTCAGTGGCAGCACTATCCCAATTATTAATACTGAGCAGCGCAGGGTGATGCTGGCAACGGTCTTAATCCCCCCTTGATTGATGCAACCCCTCAAAGCGAAGGGGCTACAGATTGCTCGGGGGCTGCAAATTCGCCTCCCCCATAAGAAAAACCAAACCAAACCCACAAACTCAACCCCATCCTTGGGGTAATTCCGTGCCTTTGCCGCTAATTGATGGAGTAGCTCTGGAAATGGCAGCGGGCATCTGCTGCTGAGCTGCCGGTTCCTAAGTCCCAATAATTCAGCCCGCTGCCTGGAATTTGCCTTTCATATCCCTTGGCTAAGCCCCGGCGGGGCCGCTGAAATTATGAAATTATTTCCCCCCCTCCGTTGTCCGCGCCAGCCTCCGAGAATCTTGCATTAAACCAGGATCAGGACAGATTAAACTATAATATGCTGTGGTATTAGTGGCTGCAAATGAAGACTTAGCCGAGGGGTTTAACCCCTTCACCTGACTCCATCATGGAAAGCACTGCTGGGAACTGATTCATAACCATCCGTTGGACCATCTTTGGGAAACAAAATGGTGGAGCACATCCCATTGCGCCGGCGTAACTGGGATGCTGGGGGACACCACCCCTGGAGGAGCATTTTGCATTTTTTGCCTGAAAGGCTCCATAAATACTTTTTTTTTTTTTTTTCCTAATTTCCACAGCTGGAGAGGCTCATTCAGGGTTGCACTAACTTGTGGTGTTCATCTCTTTCTTCTCCACGTGCTTTGGCGTTGTATGTATATTTTCATTTTAAACTGCATCGATTTGGCATCATCATTAGAGCCAGTTGTGGATTTGCAAAGCTTTGTTTTCTAAGAGTCAACTTGTGGTAAGAAAGAGGTGGGATTTGACCCATCCTCATCATCAGACATGGATATGGTGGACAGAGGTGCAAAGAGACCTCTTGGCGCAGAAGCGATCCCTAGCAAGGTCAGTCCATAGGATGCTGTGGGTGTATAGAAATACCAGCTCGTCCCCATCCAGCGTCTCCAACCAAGAGAAACACGGATGAGCAGGTGCTGACGTCAATCCCCAAAATTCAAAGCCACCAGGACAGCAGATGGCTCTAAGACAACCACCCTCAAACCAAACCTTTTTGCCCATGGCAAAACATTTTGGAAATGCTGGCTTTGGTGCAGTGATGGAAAGCACCAAGATGTCGGGGGAAGTCATTGTCTGGTGGAGAAGATGGTGAATTTTGCAATTTTTATGCCTTTTTTTGTTGGAAAAGGTCTCCAGGGAGCACTTCCAGCTGGCTTGGGAGTGAGGTTTGCACCACCAGGCTCTTGAAAGCTGGGAGGGAATGGATGAATGGTGTGGGGTAAAAATGGACATGGGACCTAAAACAGTGGACCTTATGGGGGGTCTCCTTTGTCCTCTGCAGGCACCCGCTGTTCCCGCTGCTGACTCTCCTCTTTGAGAAGTGCGAGCAGGCAACGCAGGGCTCCGAGTGCATCACCTCAGCCAGCTTTGACGTCGACATTGAGAACTTCGTCCACCAGCAGGAGCAGGAGCACAAGCCCTTCTTCAGTGATGACCCCGAGCTGGACAACCTGGTAGAGGCGGCTAGGGCTTGGCAGATGGTTTTGAGGGGATGGGGAGAAGGTAGGGGTGAGGAACAAATTACGGAGATCTACCACCTTGGGCACCGTCCTGGGGCTCAGTTTGTACTGTTGGCCATCTTGGCAATGTTCTCTGCAGACCTTATGAGACCTTCTCCAGGACCTTCTCTGAGACCTTTTCCATAAGATCCCCTGTGAGAATAAACCCCAGCCCAATTTTTGACTAGTTTTTCTGCACACCTTGGGGCCAACACACTTCTTGGAAACAGTCAAGATCAATGGATGGCTTGTGCCCCAAAACTTGCAATGTCTGCAGGAAATACCGCTCTTTGGTGCAACATGCAATAGCATCTGCCTTCTTGTCTGGCACCATCTTGTTTCAAGTGTGATGGCCTGCTCTTGTCCTAGAAACAAAAAAAAGAGCTTTTTCCAAAAATGATGATGCCTATTAGTGGTTTGGGACACCTTGGACCATTTTTATGATGGGGAGGCTTCCCTGTCATAGCGACCCACATTTCCTACCATACCCATTGCTGCTGGAAGGCACCTCAGAAGACTGCTTGGAGTGGAACTTTTCTCTTGCAGGGATCTCAGGAAACATCCCCAAATCCCGTTTGTTTTTTTTTTCCAGGAAGCCTCCACGTGTGGTGTCTATGTCAAGTGCATCCACAGAGGCAATTTTCACCGTGTTTTGGTGGTTTCTTCAAAAAAACCCACACCAGTCATGGGGTTTGGGCCGTAAAGGTCCTGTTTGGGAGCAACTCAAGCACCTCAGCACCTGTGAGGTGAAATTTGACGGCGGAGATATGCATTGATCCCGTAGATGGCCTCACAGCACTGGATATATTTATATTCGTATATATATATGTATGCATTTTTGCTCTATTTATAGCATATAGCTGTATGTATATATTCTAACCTAATGCCCAAAACTTCTCCAAAAGCCATCCAAATCACTCATTGTGGTTGGCCTTCATCAAGACAAGGATGCTGAAGACAGACCGTTCCTCTTTGGTGGGAAGCGTCAACTGGAGGGAATTTTGGATGAAAAAGCCTTGCAGTGCTCAAAACTCGACATTTCCACCTGTTCCTAAGCCGGTGTTTTTTTCCCTATTTGCATTGTTCTTTTTTGTCGGGGTTATTTTTTTGGTGGTTCTTTTTTTTTTGAACGCCACCTATTCCCCGGAAATCAGCAATGGCAAAGCAGGGATGAAAAGGCCAGCGGCATTAGCTATCATTAGAATAAGAGTCATGTATTCCTTACCGCCGAGATGCACATAATTAGAAATTAGAAAAAGGTCAGATCTCACCATTATCAACTCAATCAGCTGCCGAGTGCCACACAGTCAATTAATTCAGCATCTGTATTTTTTACAACCCCGCACACGTATGCCGTCGGACTGTAACTCTTTATCCGGACAGATATACGGCGCAGTGGAGCAGGGACATAAAATGAGACCCTAAGCAAATGAGCTGAGATAATTGAGAGATTTATTTTTTATACATATATGTGTCAGGTCTTCTTGCCTTTGCCCTTGAATATTGACTTTCATGGCCGTTGAGTCCTGAGAGGATGTTGGAGAGCCCAGGTGCGACGCCTCCACCTTGCGCTTTGCCCGCACCAACTGCGGAGGAGGAAAAAGAAGCAGGAAAAAAAAGCGAAAAAAAGAAAAAAAAAAAAAAAAAAAAAAAGCAATAAAAAAAGGATTTTTTCCAGCCACAACCCGACATCCCTGTTGTTCGCGAACCAAAAATTTTCTTTCTCTGTCATGGAGCTGCCACCCGAGTTTGGCCCTAGATTTTTTCAGGATGTTTCCGAACCATGGCAACTCACAGTTTGTAAAGATGACCACTAAAATTTGCAAGTTAAAAACACCCTTTGAAATGCAAAGACGGTTTGTTACATAAAACTGGATTTATTGCCCCGGAGTGAATAGCTGAAATTTTATATATTATGCAAGATTTCAAACAGCGGCTGTAAAACTTAAGGTTTCAGCTCAGCGAGAGGAATGTTTTATGTGTAAATTTTTTAACGTTTATGGGGTACATTTTAATGAGGCCCAGGCTTTGCACTGGCAACAGCTAACGGTGGAGTTGCAGTCCCGTAATCTTGTTAGAAGAAGTGGTCTCTGGAGAATAACCAAACACTTTTCAAAATCCAGGGCTTTGGCTTGGACTTTTTTGGGGCATGGGGAGCAATTCCTATGAAGGCAATGGTAATTTTGAGGAATTTTTTGCCTCTTGGGATGCCAGAGGTGTGACTGATGGGGAGGGAAAAGAAATGTGGTGGTGCAGAGGGATGGGCTCTGGGATGGGTTTTGGGCGGGGATATTGATTTTTTTGGCTTTTTTAGGTGTGTTGAGAAAGGAAATGCATTTAATTCTACTGCAGGGATCGGTTCCATGTTAGATTTTGGGTGAGAATATTTATTTTTAGGATTTCTTTTCCCATGTGTCAAGGAAAAACATCACTTTAACTTCGCCGTTGTGTGTCTTTGCGTAGATGGTGAAGGCGATCCAGGTTCTGCGGATCCACCTCCTGGAACTGGAGAAGGTCAACGAATTGTGCAAGGACTTTTGCAATCGCTACATCACCTGCCTCAAAACCAAGATGCACAGCGACAACCTACTCAGGAATGACCTGGGGGGGCCCTACTCCCCCAACCCCTCCTCCATCAGCCTCCACCCCCAGGTAACACCTTAAAAATCATCCGTAGTCACCATTGTTGCACGTTGGCCGATGGGCGAGTTGGGCTGAGGCTTGAGGGTTGCTCTACAGCTCTTGCGGCCTCATGGAAATTCATCAAAACCCATCCCCAATGGAGGAAAATAATTTAAAAAACTCTATATCTTGCTCATATGGCACAATAAATGATGCTGCCATGATTTTTTTTTCTTCTTTTTAAATGTTTTTTTCATTGCCTTTTCTTTTTAATGGGTTTGGCAGAGCTGCAACCCCTGTGGTTGTGTCTCTGCAAAAGGGATAGGTGAGGGCTTCTCAACTCTTACACTGCAGCAATGAAGTGTGGGGGGAAGGAGTTGCAGACACCGTGCAAGCGCATAGGAAAATGGACGAGAAATTTGCTTTTTTTCATTAAAAAATACTATTTGTTGTCAGGAGGAATAGAAACACCATGATTTCCTCCACTACTTCCTCTCTCCCTGTTCTTGTCTTTGTTTCAAGGCAGCTCAACAGCTTGGCCACTCCTTTTTTTGCCCAGGCACATCTTGCAGTTCTCCCCTAGCATGATCAACATGCCCACTTTGACCGGTTTTTTGCATAATTTGGGTTTTAGCTGTGAGAAGGAAACATTTGGTGCCTCAAGCACAGTGGGAAAGTACAAGGACATGCCCAAGAATTACAGAAATAGCAACTGAAATGGCCAAACCAAGCTGCACCGTGGTGGCTTCTGGGGCAAAATAAGGGATTGTAATGTAGTATTTGGAAAAAATATTTGGTTAAATATTTGGAAAATATTTGGAAAAATATTTGGAAAAAGTATTTGGTTATGGTTTTCATGTGCATTTGCAGTGCAGGGAATAAACGTTGGCTCGTTGCATCCCAAAAAAATTCCTTGATGCAATACTGTGTGTCCCTTGGGTTTTTTTCTGTCACAAACACTTGATTTTTTTTTTGGGGGGGTTGGGAATGAAATTTGGGGTTGCACAATCCCATCACAAATAACTGCAGTCAACCCAAAATAACCCAGGGAAGCTCTTGGGGTTCTTCCTGAAAAGGAGGCAGGTGATGGGGGTATTTTAGGGCTTTATAGTACATTTGTAGGGTGGTGGACAGGAAAAAAATATGTCTTTTTTAGCAGCTTGGCTCCAAGTGCCGCAGAGTTTGAAGCTCCCAACGTGATATTTGCAGCCCAGTGTGTGGAGGGAAAAGCCCCCCAAAAAGTTTTATTTCTTATTTGGGTTTCCTGAAAGCACCAAACCACTTAATCATTGATCAAAAAAACTCGGTCCTCTCACTATTTTCTAATAATGTCTAGAAATGGACTTATTATCCCTTCACTGCTTTATGGTAGCATTCCTTATGATCAAAATTAGCAAGACACTTGCATAAAAGAGAACAATAATTGCTCAATGAGCATCTCGTTTGTAATTTATTAGTTTCTATTATTGTGTGTAACCATGGCAACCACTCGCATCCCGGGTGATGAGAGAGATGTTAGATATGAGCCGACGAAGCTCCCAGTCCCAGCAAATGGAGATGCACGTTTTTATCAGTAATTTTCATGAAAATAATAAGTGAGGGAGTTAATGAGATGGAAAGCCGTCCTGTGGCTATTGTGATTTTTTTTTCCTCTTCTTCTTTTTTTTTTTTTTTTTAAAGTGTTGATCTAATTAGAATGCATCGGTCAGGAAAAGTAATGAGGATTTAGTGCCTCACAAAGAGGTGGGGATCGTATCAGAAAATTAGCACAAGTCTTTGGAAAATAATCAGGTCCATGGAGAGGTACCAAGCGCCTCCAATTCCTGCAAACTTGGAGCTGATGATGTTTCCCTTCTGGGCAAAACTTGAAAGTTGAGAAATTCACGTGAGGATTTGGAGGCAGTTGGTAAATAAATGGGAACATACTCAGGGAAGATCCCACTGGAGGGAAAACACTGTCTCGGTGATGAAGTTCAGCCAGCAACAGAAGCCGAAATACTCAAGATGATAGATCAGAAGGAGCCACCATGTCATCTGGTCATTGGCTAAGAATGATGATATGATGGCAACTTTTGTCTAATTATCCAACTAAGCAATGTCAAGTGCTTCGACTCATTGAGTATACTTTCATGGAGTATACTTGAGTTTGTATGGATAAGGCTTAAAAAAATGGGTGGAAATACTCTATACCCATCAGCTGAGTTTGAAAGGTTGGGGATGCTCCAGAGTGCTGAAGAATACAGGATTCGTGTTTAAAGTGGGCAAGTAGGATTATTTCCCTAATTATCATCCTATTAATCTCATGCTGAGGGCAGGTAAAACATCTGAGAGGCCACTAATTTAGGATGTTTTTTAAAAAAAATCTAAATAATGGAAATGTGATTAATATCAATGAAAAAGTTTTCTCAGAAAATAGGTTTTTTCAGGATATGGGAGGGGCATCGATCATTTAATGAGCAGATACACCAGGTTGGTCATGAAAGCAAAATATTTTAATTTTTTGCAAAGTTTTTTACTGAGGGACAACCTGCTTAAAAAATTATGGATACCCAATACCGAGGATGTCAATCAAAACTGAGAAAATAATGTCCGGAGCTGTCAAAATGTCATTGTGGGAGAACCATGGTTGGATTTCCCTGGTCTACCCAAAAAGGATGGCCCTTGGCCTGGTGGCATTGGAGCTTTCTAAGATGAAAAATACAAGAATTTCTGGAAACTAAAAAATGCCTGGCAGTGATGGAGAGATGAGAGAGCACCCATACAGGTGTTTTGACTGTTGCTGAAATCTTCTCGTGTCACCCAAGAGATGACTCCTGGGGTTGGCCAAGTTTGGGTGAAAAGTTAGGGGTTTTTCCTACGTGGTGAGCCTTCCCTGAACCTTTGTTACCTTACAGACATTTTTCTAGGCAGTTTTCTCCATCACTTTCTCATTTTGTGCTTCACTTTGTTTTGTGGAGGAGTTTTGGCCTCTTCAGCCTCTTTGGCCTTCAAGTCCACCCACCAAGCTATTCCCCTTCTTCCATTTTTCTTGGGTTTTTTTTACTTGGCTTCATTCCTCTCCCTTCAGTCCTCATCAGACCCTTTTTAACTCTCCCCCTTCATTTAATGAATATTTTTAGAATTTTTCAGACAAGGGTAGGAGAGGGGAGGTGCGTGTTGCACGGGGAGAGAAAATGGCGATTTAACCCAACACTTAAAATGAATCAGTTCCGCTTCCCTTCAACATCAAAATGGTCCTCACTGCTCTCCAGTTGACTTCACTTGCAAGAAAAAACCCACTGCAAAGCCAATCACATTGGGAATCACAGCACTGCCAGAGACATTTACATTTGATTAAATATTGCATTTTTCAGCTCTCATTTTGAATAGGTGCAGCAGATCGACAGCGTTTAAATGGGCATTTTTAGGACAGCGTTTTCTTCTTCTCCAATTCCTTCTCCATCCAGCCGGTGGTTGGAGGCTGATGGTTGGGTTGGCCTGACTCAATGCAGTATTTCTCTCTACAGAGCTTAATTTATCTAAGTTTACCCTGTGGACAAGTCTAGATTTCTCTGTTATTTAAAGCCAACTATCTCATCTCCATCCATCCACCCATCCATCCCCGAAGGAGCCTTACGAATTTTGTTACATGAGTTTAAGTTTGGCCGGGTCTTTCTCGCCAATCTCATAGGTTTATTTTTTCTCCAACTAACTAGCTTTTCCCCATCTTTACTTGAGCACAAATAAATTTCACAAAATTAGGATGAGACAGAAATCTTTTACACACGTGTGCCACCCAAAAATAAATTGCTGTATTGTAAAGCGCGAGGGGAAGGACATCAGCTCAGGTAGTGCTGAATTTTAGCACGTATTTACATTTGGCCACCTGGTCTTTGACACTTGCCTTATTGTAAGAAAGGGCTTTTCTGTGCAATGCAATATGTACCAGGTCTTTCTCTTCACTGAAGTTCGTTTTAATTCAGAGAAACTGTGTTTTGCCATAAAGCCTCAGACGGTCAGCGCTGAGATGTGGATGTGCAGAGACACCTAGTGATGCCTTTTTTATGCTCAAGTTTCAAAATTGACGGAAACATTTCAAGTTCTTTGAGTCCTAAAATATAAAATATTTTCCACTGCAGCAAGATCGCAAGCATAATGTAATTTGGCTGGCATTTGCGATCCAAGGCAATTCCTATGTAAAATATATTTTTTAAATCTTCTTGGAGATATCTATGTTTATTTTAAGGCAGAGCCTCCACTTCCATTAGGTACCTTTGGTTTCACGGTGCCATTGCAGAAACATCATGAATTTCTTTCATATCTGTTTCTAATAATTACCAATATCCTGCCTTTTTTAATGCCTCTGAGCTGGTGTTTTGGGACAGTTTTCCGCTACACTCCCCCCTCAAAAAAGCAATTTTTGTCATCATAAAATGCTGTTGAGAATGGCTTTGACCACTGTATCTGGAAACGGCAGTTTCTTGTTCCCAAATATGTAATATCCCAAATTATTTCTTCCCAACGCACTTCCAAAAATAGTGTTCTGGATGCCCTTGTTTTGGAGGAATCATGGAGAAACAAGGCAGGAGAGGAAAACTAGGGATCCCCATGCAGGTCCAAGCGTCTGGTCACCCCTGGCCATATCTGACTGCTTTTTGAGGTTCTCCAGGGACCACATTTGGTTTTATATTAATATTTTCACATTAGCCAGATGCTTAGCAAAAGCCGAGCCCAAGCGCATGCAAAAGCAACCGATTTTTGCTTTCTGTATGCTGAGAAATCCTCATTTTTCGAACTGAAAACCATTTCCCCCAAAAGGCTAGAGATGGGGAAAGGATATTGAAAAAAGTACAATTATTTCATGGTCACATTTGCATTTTTTAAAATTAATTTAGCTATGAACAGGAATGTCTGGAAGGCAAAGCAACAATTCACAGCCATTGCAGCAAAATATCCAGATCAATAGTATTTAGATTATCAGCAGAGAGGACAAATGAGACACGGCAGAGGCAACGGTTGCAACATTTTGGGTTTGGCATCACAGGAGGGGAAAATGCAGCAAAGGATTTTCACAGCAAAACAATTGCACAGGCAAATCGGTGGTGAGAGATGGGGAAAAAGCTGATATAAGCATGAATTTAATGGGGAAAAGCCAAAAAAAAAAGAACCAAAAATTACATTTTTTCCCCCAGCAATGGGAAATGCATCAATTTGGACAAAAGGGTACTCTAACTCCCCGCTGAATGATGCACCCACATCGTCCCTTCATGTAAAATTAATTGAGTAATCCAAATTACCATCTATATAGCTTTATTGCAAGGAAAAGAAGAGCTACAGCTTTTTTCAACTCGACCATGTTTGCGTAGTCACGTTTTCCAGTGTCATTGCATGTCACTAGTCTAGAGAAATCCTCTTTTCTTAAGCCAAGAAATAGGTTTCTTGAAGAAATGCATCAAAATGGAGGGAAATGGAATAAAAAGGTGAAGAAATCCCCTTTGTTGGCTTTTTGTTCAACAGCTGAGAATGAGCTGGACAGCAGAGAGGTTATGCAGAATGGGAAAATGGGTAGAAAAGGGGGGAAATATTTTTATTGCAAGAAATGAGTGCAGTTTTACTTCCATTACAGCTGGGCAAATTAGAGATAAATGGTTGTCTTGAACTTATTTTGAAATTATAATTTTCTAAATATTATTGGGATAATACACAAAAATTCTGCCCATCTGCGAGACTGTGATACATCGCCCTGAATTCCCCCGTATCCTCAATCACAGCACCCTTCCCTTCCCAAAATGTTGCATTAAATGCTCAAATAATCATTCAATTTGGGCTTTTCCCAGTTGCTTCTCGCATGCAAAAGCCACTCCAGCGCTGGGACTAAGATTACAACACACTGCTAAAAAAAAAATGCCCATTTTGCAAGGAGTTGGCTTAAAGCTTCAAGGAATCCTATAAAATCGAGTTATATTATTATTATTTCCATTATTTTGCTCTGGTTCTTGCAAGGGGAAACTGTGGTGCTTGCTCCAGCTTTTAGTATCATCCAGTTCCAGTCAAAGCACTGTAAAAATTGAAATTCCTAGAAGGAAGATTGAAAAAAATCATGCTTCTCTATCACACTCTTTTTTCCCTCTCCTTTTTCCTTATGGGAAATAGCAGCTTCTACTATTTCCTTATGGGAAATAGTAGAAGATGAGTTTGGGGAAGATGCTAAGTGGGAGGTTCACAAAGCATAAATCTTTATTTTTCCACCTCTTTTTTTCAATTGCAACTAACTGAAAAATTGCTTTTTCTGCACTTGTGTTTGGTGAACCACCTAGAGGAAGGAAAAAAAAAAAAGGCAAGAGGGCAGATTCACTGCCAGGGGCAAACGAAAACCTTGCACGCTCCCGCCACCTCTCAAAATGTCTGGTTTTAATATTTTTTTTCCACAGGAGATGCTGCAGAACTCACCTGCGGCGCTGCCGCCTGCCTCCAACCCACCGCCGGGCATTGTGGTGCCAGCGGCCACGCTACCGCCGGGCAACTTGGCCATGAGCGCTGGCAGCGGCTCTCCTGCTGTGCCAGGTAGGGGCCACGGGGGAAGCTGCTGGGGAGGGTAGGAATTTTGGGGTCCGGTACCCCCACGAGCCTGTTTTCCATAGGTGGAGCCTTGTACCAGCCCGTGACGATGGTGACGTCGCAGGGCCAGGTTCTCGCCCAAGCCATTGCCCCCGGTGCCCTGCAAATCCCCAACGCCCAGGTAAGAGCTTCCCACCTCAGATTTCCTGGAGCAAGCAAAAACCCCAGCTTCTCCATAAATTCAAACCTTGGAGTATCCTAAATTTTTAAATAGCGAGAAGCATTGATTAAATCCATCTGCTAGGTGCCTTTGGGGTACCTAACAAATTATAGTAATTCTTATATTATTGCTGTATCATATAGTATTATAAACTATAAGCTGTACTATAGTACAGTATAGTATATTTTCTATATATTACTGCTATTATATTATGGATCTGGGCTCACTGGCATCACCTGCCCGGTACGACAATTGCAGCGCTCATATGGAAGGCTCATTTTTCTCCTTGACTTACGGATTTTGGGGCATTTTTTAGCCTTTTGCTCTGCTTTTATTCCTTTCTTGTAATTGCAATTAACTACATGGGTTTTCCCCCCCAATGGCTGCATTCTTGTAGTAAGCCGACAATTTGGTGTAAAAATGGATTTATAAGGAAAACGTGCCATCCCCATCAGCTGAGTTGCCCGTGATGTCTCGCAAACCTCCACTCCCCAGGAATTTGGGCAAAAAAATATCAGTTTCTGCTACGCTGCAAGGGCAGATCAGCAAAAATCACACCACGCAAATATTTTTCTGAAACGCCCCAATTAATTTTCAGGAACCTTTTAAAAAAAAAAAAAAAAAAAAAGGCATTTTGGAAATGGGAAACCCTGGCAGGTTTTATTGCCTGTGCGACGCTTTTTAAAATTTCTTTCTCTAATACCTCACCGTTGTGGGCTTAAATCGTGCAGCAAAACCCTCTGTGGTGGGAAAAAACACACTCGCAGGGAATATCAGGGCAGGGAGAGAGCCCCGGACAAGCACCTCCGGATGCCCTTCCCATGCTGCTGGCATGATTTATTCAGCTGGAGCCCAGGGGAATCGCAGAGACCTGCTGGCCTGATGTTTAATTCATCCAGGAGAAGTGTTTTGATGAAGAGCTGGGGGAAAAAAAAAACCAAAAAAATCCCTTTTTAACTCAAGCACTGAGGTTTCAGTTCAGTTCCGACAACCTCATTAAAACTTCTCTTGCAGCAAGATGTTTATTTTTTATTTTTTTGGAGGGGAAAAAAAGCAAATTTTAGCGCAATCAATGGGCATGATTCTTCTTGTGGTGGGAATCAGCTGGGTGAGGAATGCAGGTTTGCAAGGGGTTAATGAGTGGCAGGGTTTTAATCTCAGGCTTAGAAAGACATCTTTTCTGTTGTCTTGTGTTGTTTTGTGTTGTTTTGTTTTTCAAGGTAAAAATATTTCTCCCCCTTAATCATGCATCAAAAAAGGTCATAACATTGGCACCACGGTCCCCAACTGTGCTGCTGCCACCCCAGGGAGAAAAAGCCCCTTGCCCTTTGCAAAGCATTGGCCAAAAAATGGAGATATTAAATAGAGAATCCTGGGGTAAAAATGGGGATTGGAGGCAAATTTTTTTGGGAAAAAATGGGGTTTGGATATTTCCTTTTTTTTTTTTTTTTTTTGCACTCGCCCCGCTGCTGTTTTGTGTTGGGTTTTGCTCATTTTTGGGGTTGGTTTTGCTCAGGTTTGGGGTTGTCCGTCGCCATTTCAGCCAAATCTCTGTTTTTCTCCCCTGGCAGGTGAACCTGGATCTCACTTCCCTCCTCGACGGCGAGGACAAGAAATCCAAGAACAAGCGGGGCGTCCTGCCCAAACATGCCACCAACATCATGCGCTCATGGCTCTTCCAGCATCTCATGGTAAGCACCGTAGCCACCAAAACGCCCCGGAAACACTCCAAACCGAACAAATAGAGGTGGCGGTTCGTCCCAATTTATATTCGGAGACACAAAGTGTCATTGGTTTTATTTTCAGAGTATTTTGGGGACGACCGTTTTAGCTGCAGGTGGCAAAAATACTCCCTTAATGCAGGAAGAAGCAAACAAAACCAGAAGGGAACTTCCACAAACGATTGCGGTTTTGTGACAAAGTGGTTTTTCCCAGTTAACAGCTCCAAAATACCGTTTTCCAGCAAGCCAGGGTGTGAAAGCTGCCCCACAGGTATGCCGTGGCACACCAGCCATCAGCTGAAATGCAGAATTGCAATATCACCCCATTTTCGGGGTTAGCGGTGGAGACGTAAGTAGATGGAGGGAGCTCAGAGGATGCAACCAGCATGCGAGGAGGGTGCTGGTCCACCTGCAGAGCTGGAAGAAGGGCAAAAAGCTTGGAAACTCCGTTTTTCCTCAATCAGTTGGGCAAGAAATTGTAGAATAGAATCACAGAATCGTTTAGGTTGGAAAAGACCTTTAAGATCACCTAATCCAACCATTGACCCTACTCTACCAGGTCCGCCACTGAACCATGTCTCCAAGCACCACATCTACACGGCTTTTAAACACCTCCAGGGATGGTGACCCAACCACCTCCCTGGGCAGCCTGTTCCAGTAACTCTTCCAGTGAAAAAATCTTTCCTAATGTCCGGCCTAAACCTCCCCTGGTCCAACTTGAGGCCGTTTCCTCTTGTCCCATCACTTGTTATTTGAGAGAAGCTGCAACGTCCTTTCAGGTCGTTGTAGAGATCACTCAGAAACTGGTTGCAAAAGGGTCTTCAGGAACGTGGGAGACCCACAGATAAAAATAAGACAGCTCTAGGAAGCAACTCGGCATAAAACATGATCCAGGACACGGAGCACAAGCTGATTGGGAATTTTCCAGCCTTTTTTTAATGGGAAATTCTGAATTTACTGCATGGCTGCGTTGGGCCACCATCCCAAGCTGCCTTGTGCACCTCCCATGCTTTCGGACGGCTGAACTGCAGATTTGCAAGCAGAAAAAGGATTTAGAAGACCAGAAACTGAGGAGCAACTTTCTGCCAGGAATTTCTGGTTTGAGAATTCCAAAACTGGATCGAAATCCAAAAGAAATTATGGTTCTGGTGGATGTTTGGACATTTGCTCTCAGCCTGGTCCTCATGGTCAGAAGATGCTTGGGTTCCCCATGGGATTTCTCCATCTGGGATAGCAGATGATGTGGTTTTTAACCTAATAGTAGCATTGATGCTCATCATTTTATTGGGTTTGGAAGTTTTGTAGGACCAGCAGGGGGAAGGAATGTTGGAAACACTATGCTAAAAATGGAGATGCTTTTGCCAAAAAAAGAGCCATTTTTAACCACTTTGGCATCACTGAGGCCCTGGCAGGACAGGAGTCTCCTGCATGCTGTGACTTTGGGTGGTTTTGTCAAGGAAATCACACTATTTTGGGGGTAAATAGCTGGAAAAGAAGTCACATGAATCAACACTGGTGCTGGTTTGGGGCTCCAAAAATGACATGTGGGGCTGGTTTGTTAATAATTTCATTTTCTGGTGTTGGAAAGGAGGATTTTAGCGTGGTTGGGAGAGTTTTTTTTAGATTTGAGTGCTGGTAGCCTCTTATTGTGGATGTTTCAGTGTGTTTTATTGATGCACCTGAAAAGGAACATTGTGAGTGCCAGCAGGTTTTGAAGCCCAAATCCCACCTTTACTAACAATCATCACTAGAAAATCATTAAACTAAAAAAAAAATAAAATAAAATAGTAATTTCCTTGAAGGAAGAGCCTTCGATGGAGAGCCCTGGAGAAGCCCTAAGGACACTGGGGAAAGCACGGTGCTTTCAGATGCCACCCTGAAGCCTTGCAGCTTGCAAACGCAAGAAGGCACCAAATTTGGGATGGGAAAATGAAAAAAATTGGGGGTTTAATTTATATTTTTTTTAACTGGGGGCTGCTGCTTTGCGCACAGGGATGTGTTTTCGCTGCCCCACCTCTCTTTTTTTTTTTCCAGCACCCCTACCCCACAGAGGATGAGAAGAGGCAAATCGCTGCCCAAACCAACCTGACCCTCTTGCAAGTCAACAACTGGTGAGCACGTTGGTGGCCCATGAAGTCATCTCGCTGGCTTTGGAGATTTTTTCGTGCTATTTTGGTGCTACATAATGCTTTTTTTGGGGGTTACTTGGGCGGTTAGGGATGATTTCTGGCAGACGGGCTGCGTGCGTTTCAGTGTTGGCGTTCATTTGTGGTGTCTCAGTGCCCTCTCCTGGCAAACCCAATATGTAGCCGCCTCCAACCCGTAGCTGGAAAAATTAATGCAGTGGTATATAACATGCCACCAAGTAAAATAGTGTAAAACCCCAGCGTTTTGGACCACACGGCCACTTTCGAAAGGGTTTTATATTGCAACTCGGTTATAAAGTCTGTTGTTTTAACTCAAGATCGATGTAACAACTCTTATTTACTTGGATGACTCTTGTTTTCCCCGGAAAGGTTCATCAATGCCCGGCGGCGCATCCTGCAGCCAATGCTCGACGCCAGCAACCCCGACCCAGCCCCCAAAGCCAAGAAAATCAAGTCTCAGCACCGGCCTACCCAGCGGTTCTGGCCCAACTCCATCGCCGCTGGGGTCCTGCAGCAGCAGGGTGGCAATTCGGGGACAAATCCTGATGGTAAGGACAACCCTGATGGCTCCTGCCCTTCCTGGGTGGGGTGGCCATGCATTAAATTATGGCCTTAATTGGTAATTAAGGATTTATAGAGCCCTGTGGGAAAAAAAACACATTGAAGAGGTGGTCAGCGCAAGAAGATCCTTCCAGCTGGCCATCACAAGGACGCTGGCAGTGGGGCACAGCTATCTCCTTGGCGTGGAAACAGCCCTCAAGGGTCACCCACTATGGGGCATGACTTGAGATATCTCCTGAGGTGCTGGGGAGGAGGGGAAGGGGGAGATAGGGAGAGGAGGAGACAAAATAAAAAAAAAAAATATGAAAAGATGAGATAAAAAGACAGATGAGACAAGATGGGAAGAAAGAGGATGAAGAGAAGATGAAGAGAGAGCAGATGATGAAAATGAGAAGATGAAGAGAAGGTGAAGTGAGCAGAAATGAGACTGGACTCAACAAGATGAGAACAGAGAAGATGAAGAAGGTGGAAATTAAGAGAAGATGAAGAGAAGATCTGTCCAACCAATTTGGCCATCTACTTGCTCAAAAATGAAAGTTTTTTGTTATTTAATGAAGATAAATTAGCTAAAAAAATTGTGTTGGACCTTGGGGAGTGGCTGGGGCACATGGGACACCCTACCTGCCTAGGTACAGCTTTTTCCTTGGGTTATACTTGGTTTATGCACTTTTTATGTCCTTTTTATGTTAGCTGGGGAGTCCTCATTTCTGTATTTTTTTTTTTTTTAATTTCAGGCTCACTCAGCATGGACAACCTGCAACCCCTCTCGTCAGCCACAGCCACCATGGCTATGCAGCAGGCCATGCTGGCGGCCCACGAAGACTCCCTTGATGGCACTGAGGAAGAGGAGGAGGATGACGAGGACGAGGATGAGATGGAAGAAGAGGAAGAAGAGGAGGAAGAGCTGGAGGAAGAACCTGGTGGCCTCCCAGCGGCGCCAGGCACTGACCTCGGCTTGGACCACAGTGACTCGCTGGAGTAACTCCTCCTGCACCCTCCCCAAATCATTGACGGCACCACAAACAAAACTCCCCCCAAAATGCCCAAAAAAATGGCAAGAACAAAAACAAAATTGAGAAAAAAAGCAAATCAGAGGTGCTGGCAGATGCCCTGGCTGTCCGTGGAAGCGCGGGGACTACCACGTTGGTGCGTGGAGGTGAAGGACACATTTTTACAAGGCACATATTGTGGCCAGATTATTTTTTTTTTCAGGTTTCATTCTTATTTTCCCTTTTCCCCCTTCATTTTTGGTAACAAAAGCATTTTTAGGGGAAGCTGTTTTCTCCAGACAATGCTCAGATGCTGTTGGGCAACGGCAGGTTTTCACTGTGGGCCACCGTGTCCATCGCTTGGATTTCTTGGTGCAAAAAAAAATCCCCCAAAACCCCAGGACTGATGCTTTTTGGGTTTTTCCCCCAAAAAGGTGATTCACAGGCATAAATATCAGCATGCGGGTGAAGAAACAAAATTGGCAAGTGCAAATTCTGCTTCAGGTCACATCTTGAGGAGGGTTTCGTGCTCATGACCCACCGGACTGCCCAAACCTCCCCATTTTGGCCCCAATGCTGCAGTCATTTGGTGACTCTGGATGCAACTTTCTGGATAAAGGAGGAAATTTCCCCCAAACCTGTAATTTATGTGCTGAAAACCCACTGAATCCGGAAAAACACCCATCCTCGTCCTTAAGGGCTGAGACTGGACGCAGAGTTGGGACAAAGGCTGCTGGGCGTGAGACTTTCCCAGGGCGTTTTGGCACCAAGTCAGGAAAAAATGAGTTTAAAATATGCAGATTTTCACCCAAAATTGAATGGCAACCCCCCAGGATTCACCCGGGTGGAAGGAAATTCAATATTGTTACTGGAAGGTTGTTTTCTCCCCGATATTGTCCACCTGCGTGGGGAAACGGTGGAGTTTTACCCCAAAGGAGCCATGGGGGAAGGCAGCCAGCTCTGCAAAAAACCAATGTATTTTGTCAGGTTTTTTTTAAATGCTAGCAAAAGGGTGAATTTCACCTTAAAATGGCGGGGGGGGAGGGGGGAAATGCAAAAGCAAACCTGGGTGATATGGGGCAAAAAATAATAAAGGAAATTTCTTCTGCAGGTTCCTCCTGTAAACGCAGGTTTCTGTAAGAAGGATATTTTTTGGTTTTGGCAGCTTTTTGCTGGTTTTGTCCTTATTTTTTTGGCTCTTGAGGAGTTGAGAAAAAAAAAACAACCAACAGCAGCTGGGGGGAGGGGGGGGGAAATGAGTGACGCAATGGGCAGAAAAGCCTATTTTCGATACTGATCTGGCGTGAATGTAATCTGTAATTTCATAAAGGATTCATTGTAATTTAGTATTAAATTCATGGCCATTTATTATAAAGCACTACGAGATGAGTTTTTGCAGCTGTATTTTATTGGCAGCTTCTTCCTTCAAGCGGAGAAGCCCCAAAATGGGTGAGTACGCCCCCAAAATGGGTGAATAACCCCCCAAAATGGCTGAATCCCAAATCCGCGAGTAAGTGATGTGCTGCAAATAGGATTTATGCTTCCAAATGTGATGCCCCCCCCAAAAAATGAGCCCAAATGTGATTTCAACCCAAAATGAATGATGCTCCCCCAAAAAGGGTGTTGCACCTCACCCTAAAATGTATGATGCTTTGT
This sequence comes from Chionis minor, assembly GCA_013398295.1. Taxonomy (NCBI): domain Eukaryota; kingdom Metazoa; phylum Chordata; class Aves; order Charadriiformes; family Chionidae; genus Chionis; species Chionis minor. Next base: position 90,032 of record VZSF01003421.1, read on the forward strand.
CCAAAACAAGTTATATTCTCCAAAAATCAGTGATGCTCTCCCAAAAAGGAGTGACTCGCCTCAAAATGGGTGATGCTGCCCCAAAATGTGTTGTGCTCTGCCAGAAATGATGGATGCTCCCCAAAATCAAAATGTTTCCCCCCAAAAAGTGGTATTTCTCCCAAATGAATGATGCTCCCCCAAAATGAGGGATGCTCCTCCAAAATCAAATGGCTTTTTTCGGAGTGGGGCCCCAAAAATTATTTCTCCCCAAAATGTTTTCCTCCCAAAGGAGCAATTCTTCCCCAAAATGAGCATACTCCCCAAAATAAGTGATGTTGCCCCAAAATGAATGCTCTCCCCAACTAGCAATCCTCCTGAAAATGAGTGATTTGCCCCAAAAGTAAACGATGCTCCCAAAAATAAGTAAATCTCCTCAAAATGACTGAACTTGCCGCCCCAAATGGGATGGCACTCTCCAAAAATGAGCAATGACCGCCAAATTAGTGACAGTCCCTCAAAATGAGTGATAAACCCCAAAATAAGCAATTCACCCCAATATGGAACAGCTTCCCCCACCTCACCATTCCCTAATGAGCCATTGCTAATTAATGGGTTGGTTCTCAGGGGAAAAAAAAGACGATTTTTGCACCATCTCCAGCAGAAAATGGGGCTACAGAAAAGCTAAAAATGGTAAAAAATCCCCTCAAAATGGAATATACAGCCAAATTTTACTCCTCAGATGGTGGCGGCTGCCTGTGGCACTGCAGCTGGCTCTGAGTACCCAGCACAACATTACCCAGGAATTTGCATATTTTATAAAATGCTGAATATTCATGAGCATGGCAGCAGAAATTTCCTTGTTGGTATTTTCTGCCCAAAAAAGTGCGGTTTGCTAGCGAAAAGTTGCAAAACACCGTCGCAAGCGGAGGGAGGAAGACGCCGGAGGCCAATTGCTTAATTAATGAAACGANCATTTTCGGGGGGTGCCAGGGTGGCACAAGGGCAGCGCCGCATCAGGTTGGGCAGAGCACTGCAAAGAGAGAGGTCATGGGTGTGCGCCGGCGCGGGCCAGGGCGCACCGGGGATGCACAGGTGCGCACGGGGATGCACGGGTGCAAGAGGACGCATGAGCATGCACAGGGATGCGTGAGGATGCACAATGTTGCACGAGCACGTACAGGGATGCATGAGCCCGCATGAGGACAGAAGGGGATGCATGAGTGTGCACGGGAAGGCACGAGGATGTGCGATGCTGCACAAGTGCATAAGGGGATGCATGAGGATGCACGGGGATGCACGAGGACGTACAGGGATGCATGAGCGCACACGAGGACAGAAGGGGATGCATGAGTGTGCACGGGAAGGCATGAGGACGTGTGATGCCGCACGAGTGCCTAAGCGGATGCACAGGCATGCATGAGGATGCACAGGGATGTGTGAGGATGGATGATGTTGCACGAGCACGTGCATGAGCCCGCACGAGGACAGAAAGGGATGCATGAGTGTGCACGGGAAGGCATGAGAACGTGCAATGAGGCACGAGTGCATAAGGGGATGCACAAGCATGCACAGGGATGCACGAGGACGCACAGGAATGCATGAGGATGCACAGGAATGCACGAGCCCGTACAGGGATGGATGAGCACGCAGGAGTATGGAAGGGGATGTATGAGTGTGCACGGGAATGCATGAGGACATGTGATGCTGCACGAGTGCATAAGGGGATGCACAAGCATGCACAGGGATGCACGAGGACGCACAGGAATGCATGAGGATGCACAGGAATGCACGAGCCCGTACAGGGATGGATGAGCACGCAGGAGTATGGAAGGGGATGTATGAGTGTGCACGGGAATGCATGAGGACATGTGATGCTGCACGAGTGCATAAGGGGATGCACAAGCATGCACAGGGATGCACGAGGATGCACAGGGATGCGTGAGGATGGATGCACGATGTTGCACGAGCACATACAGGGATGCATGAGCACGCACAAGGACAGAAGGGGATGCATGAGCGTGCACGGGAAGGCATGAGGACATGTGATGCCGCACGAGTGTGTAAGGGGATGCACAAGCATGCACAGGGATGCACAGGGCACGACGATGCATAAGCAGGGACGTCTGAGGATGCACGAGGATGCACGAGTATGCACAGGGGTGTGTGAGGACACGCGAGTACGTACAAGGATGCACCAGGGTGCACAATGACGCACAGGCTTGCGCTGGGACACACAAGCATGTGCAAGGGTGCACAGTGACGCAGCAGGGTGCGCGGGGGGCTTGCACAAGGATACACGAGTGTCCACAGGGATGCACAGGGACACACGCATGCCCAAGCGCTGCACAAGGTTGTGCAGCAGCTGCAAAGGGGACGCATGGAGAATGCAGAGGAAAGCGGGAGGAACGCACAAGGCATGCGCGACGGTGCAGGAAGGGTGCACAAGGGATGCAGGAGGATGCAGGAGGCTGCAGAAGAGATGCACGAGAGCTGCGTGGGAGATGCCCAGGGGTGAGAGGTGCCGAGGAGATGCGTGGAGGATGAACGACGCCGCACCGAGGATGCACAGGAGGGATGTGCAACGGTGCATGAGGGGTGGAGGGTGCACAGGGGTTCAGGAGGTGCATGAAGGATGCAAGGGAGATGCCCAGGCCATGTACCCAGGATTCACAGAGGATGCATGGAGGATGCACTGGAGATGCGTAAGGGACGGGCAAGGGATGCAGAAAGGTTGCAAGTGAGATGCACAAGGACGCAGTAAGGATGCACAGGAGGGCGTGAAGGACGCATGAGGGATGCACAGGAGATTTGTGCGTGGAGATGCACGAAGGATTCATGAGGGATGCACCCAAGACGCGTGGGAGATGCGGAAGGATGCAGTGGAGGCGCAGGAAGGACGCAAGGCAGATGCAGAGGATACGCAGAAGGGCTGCATGGGGGATGCAGGAGCGACGTGTGGTGGATGCAGGAGGTGAGCAGATACCTTTGAGGATGTAGTCCGTGAGCAGTGTGGGCACCTTCTCATTCCCCTCCTTCATGGCAAACAGGACTGTGAGGGAGAACGGAGCCATGAGCCCAGCCCCACCACCCCCCAGATGTCCCTTTTCTGCCCCAAAACCTTGCCAGAGCTTCCCACAATGCACCAGGCCAGAGAGCATCCAAAACAAGCACTTTCATGCCCAACCAGCCAGCCCATGGCAATGCAGAACAGGTGTTTTAGCCCCAAACTGGCACTGATGTAGGGTGCAAAAAAAAGGGGTGTGTGTGTGCTGCAGTGATGCAAAATGGGTAGATCGCACCCCAAACCAGTAGTGCTGCCATGCTGCAAAATCGGTCTTTCAGCCCCAAAATGGGCTTTGCTGCAATGATGCAATGCCTCAAATTTGCACCTCAAATTGCCGGTGCTGCAATGACGCAAACATTTCAAAAAAGGGAACCGCCTCCCAAGTTTGCTGCCTTGCAATGAGGCACCCAAACTGCAGCTGCTGCAGCAACGCAAAACATGCCTTTGCGTCCCGAATCTGCCACGCCACGGCGATGCAAAACGGGCGATTCTGCCGCAAAATGGCAGCTCGGCTGAATACTCACTGTTGGTGAGCATCTGCAGGTCCTCGACAGAGGGTGGTGACCCTTTCTTCTCATACGGAATCACCGTGTTCAGGTACTGCATTAAAAAAAACCCATCCCCAAAACCACCCAGATGTCACAAAATTGCCTATTTTTTGCACTGCCTTGCCACAAGTCACCCCAAATTGATGCAAAAGCAGAATACGTCTGCAATTTTCCTGCAATTCCACTTAATTTGCAGGTATTTGGGGCGGTACCTAAGTAATTGCATGCTGCAAAACCCACCCAAATGTGACCCCCTGCTCAGGGAGGATTTTTTGGGGTGAAAAATGGTGGCTTTTGCAAGCTGGATTGGAGGGGTGTAGGGGACAGGGTTGGGTTGTAAAATTAAAAAGTGTTTTCAAAGGGTTTGGGGGATGCAGGGGAACAGGCTGTGCAGGATGGGGGGTTGAAAGGGGACAGATTTAGGCAATTTGGGGGGGAAAAAACAGCACCTGCTTCTCATTGGCAGCAGGGCCGAAGGTCTGGCGCAGGCCGGAGTGCAGGATACTGGAGATGCCCTCCATGCTGAAGCGCTGGGGACACACGTGTCAGCCTGTCACCTCCCAAGGACACAGGCCACGGCACCTCCCTCAGCATCAACGTCCCCCTGGCTCCCCGAGTCCCGTCCACGTCCCCCCCACTCCGCTGTCCCACATCCCTGCTCCTCCTGTCCCATGTCCATCTGGCCCACCCCGTCACCCATCCCCTGTCCCATGTCTCCATGTCCATCTGCCCTGTCCCCACATCCCCCCATCCCATGTCCCTCCATCCTTCATTCCCCCCCCCCGTGTCCCCCCCCC
>VZSF01003421.1:94846-106016 GCA_013398295.1 Chionis minor
CCTCCTCCCGCCCTCTCTCCTCCTGTCCCATGTCCCCTCATCCCCCTGCCCCATATCCCTGTCCCATGTCCCTCTGCCCCATTCCATCACCCATCTCTTCTCCCCGTAACCCATTGCCCCATGTTCCCCCATCTCTCCTCCTCCTGCCCTGTGTCCTCCTGTCCCATGTCCCTCTGCCCCATTCCATCACCCATCTCTTCTCCCCGTAACCCATTGCCCCATGTTCCCCCATCTCTCCTCCTCCTGCCCTGTGTCCTCCTGTCCCATGTCCCTCTGCCCCATTCCATCACCCATCTCTTCTCCCCGTAACCCATTGCCCCATGTTCCCCCATCTCTCCTCCTCCTGCCCTGTGTCCTCCTGTCCCATGTCCCTCTGCCCCATTCCATCACCCATCTCTTCTCCCCGTAACCCATTGCCCCATGTTCCCCCATCTCTCCTCCTCCTGCCCTGTGTCCTCCTGTCCCATGTACCTCTGCCCCAGCCCCTGTCACCGTATACCCCTGTCCCATGTCCCCCCATCCCTCANGCCCTGCCAGCGGGTGCCGCAGTTAGAGACGGGCACACACACACCAGGGGGGCACGGCGCCGTCCGAGACGGGGACGGTGCGATCGTTAAGATGCGCAGGGCGATTAGTGCAAGGCGCAGTGCAGCAAACGAAACGCCTGGTGCGACAAGCGCAACGCCTCCTGCAGTAACTGCAATGCCCGGCGCAGCAAGCGCAATGCACAGTGCAGTAAGTTTAACGCCCAGTGCAGGAAGTGTGATGCCCAGCGCAATCAGAGGAACGTCCGGTGCAATTAGGGAAATGCGTGGTTCAGTAAGTGCAATGCCCAGTGCAGTAACTGAAATGCCTGGTGCAATAAGTGAAAATGAACGGTGCAAAAAGTGAAATGCACAATACAACAGGTAAAATGCCCAGTGCAATTAGCGAAATGCAGGGTACAGCCGGTCGCATGCCCAGAGCAATTAGTGAAATGCCCCTTGCAAGCAGTTACGTGCCCAGCGCATTCAGAGATGTGCACAGTGCAGTCACAGAAAGACACCCTCAAGTTTGTAAAACGCTTCATGCAGCTGGCGAGATGCACCCTGCGATTATTAAGACGCACGGGGTGATGAGTGGGCTGCGCCGTGCAAGTGGTGAGGCCCGTGGTGCAAGAAATGCAATGCACACGGCAATTAGGAAAAGGCTTGGTGCAATTAGCGCAGCGCACACTGACGTTTGCAAAATGCCTGGTGACGAGCAAGACATACAGCCCAATTCCTAATGCGCCGCAGGCAATTAGCGGGATCCCCAGTGCACTTAGTGAAACATGCAGTGCAATGAACAAAATGCCCCGTGCAATGAACAAAATGCCCCGTGCAATCAGTGACCTACCCAGTGCAACTGGGGACATGCACAGTACAACTGGGGAAACGTGCACTGAAGTATCCAAAACTGCATTATGTAATTAGTGAGATGCAGACTGCAGTTATTAAGACAGCGGGGGGGCAACGAGTGCGCGGCCCAGTGCAATTAGTAAAATTCCTGATAGAATTGGTGACACGCCTGGAGCAATCAATGAAATGCACAGCGCATGAGTAAAACACCAGTGGAATTAGTAACATGCCTGGTGCAATTAGTGACATGCATGATGCAACTACAGCTGCATCCAGAATTAGTGACCTGCCTGTGCAATTAGCGACGTGCATGGTGCAAGTGAACACACACACACACACACACTACATTCAGTGAAATCCCCGGGGCAATTAATTAAATGCACACTGCAATGAGTGAAATGCAGGCTGAAACTGTTAAAATGCATCACGTGCTTAATGACATGCACGGTGCATTTATTGGTCCACCAGGAAATAAATACATTGTGCAATTCCCGAAATGCTCAGCGTCGTAACTGACCTTGCCCAGAGGAATTACAGAATTGCCTCGTGCAAACAGTGACATGCATGGTGCAATAAAATAATTGCAGTTAAAGGAAGATGCAGAAGAGCAACATGCCTGAGGCAATTAGTGACATGCAGCATGCCGTCAGTGAAAAGTCTAGCGCATGGTGCATTTAGTGGCACGCGCAGCGCCTGCAGAGAAATGCACTGCACGCTGCATGCTGCAGTTAAACGCCTGCTGCATGGTGCATGTAGCATGCACAGCGCCCCCGGGGAAATGCATAATTCAAGTACTGACATGCGCAATCGGTGAAATAGCGAAATTAGAGATGGTGGTTCTGCCATATTTCCCACGGATTCAGGAAAATGCACGGTGCTATCAGGAAAACACCTGCTGCACAACACATTTAGGGGCCACTGGTGCATTCAGGGGAGCGAAACGCTCAGCAAAACGCAGAGTGCAGTCCGGAGCGTGCAGCATGCGCGGCTCAGGGAAGTGCCCAGCACATTCAGTCCCAGGCACGGTGCTGCCTTCGCGACATTTCCCGAAATGCAGGATGCAAACAGCAAAACGCAAGGCACAGCAGGCATTTTTGCAAAATGCAGGGCAAGTGGAGCAAAAAAAGCTCAGTGTGCAGGGAGAAAGGTCGGTGCCCGGACACCGTCAGTGCAAGGCACGGCGCATTTAATGACTGCCCTGCGAACTGCCGAGCGCTTTAGGGAAATGCGAGTGCAATGGTAAAGGTGCAATGCGTTCAGCAAAACGCATTTAGTGCGACGCACGATGCATGGGGCATTTTACAAAATGCACGGTGCGCGCGGCGAAACCCCAGCTGCATTTAAAGCAATATTAAAAGCAAGATCCACGTGGGGCTTCATTTTTTGCGAAGAGCCCTCTCCTGGCCAAACAGTGTGTGAACACGGGTGCAAGCCAGCCCTGAAGCCTGGAGCGACTCAACTGTCCGATTTGGTTGGAATCGTCCCCAAAAAGTGCCTGGCCTGGGTTTTGCTGGCCATACCTTCATGGGAGCAGTTGTTGTTGAAGGCAGGGGAGAAAGCATGCAGCTCACGCAGAAGGATGGGCTCTGTGCCCCCGCCATTGCCTTCAGCATCGGCCTCGGTTTCCTCCTCCTCCTCTTCCTCATCCTCATCACCGTCAGGGTCAGCCTCAGGGTCGGGCGAACTCTGCATCAGCTCCTCCAGCTCCTCAATGACCTGCAGAGCACCAGCGTCCTCCGCCTGCACCTGCATCCTCCCTCCCCCTAGCATCTCCACCCTGCAGCCTGTCCCAGCTACACCCTGCATCCGCACACGGCATCCGTCTCCTGCACCCACAGCTGCAACCTGGTGCCTTCATCCTCCCCCTGCATCCTCCATCCTCATCCCGTTCCCTTCACCCTGCACCTCCGCCTGCATTTGCACTCACCTGTACTCTGCACCCTCCAGCTGCATCCTGCATCTGCATCCGAATCTCACACCCCCATGGGCAATCACACCCCAGACCTGCATCCACACCTGCATCTGCATCCCGCTCCTTTCATCCTGCATCCTCCACCTGCACCCTCTATCCAGCATCCACACCCTGCATCTGGCATCCCACATCTGCATCCCGCCTCCCCGCCGGCATCCTGTACCTGCATCCCCCCTCTACCCCCCTCCCCGCCACGTCTGCATCCTTCAGCCTATTCCACCCGTCTGCCTCCAGCACCCGCCCCCCACATTCCCATCGGCACCCACATCCCACACAGGCAGCCACAACGTGCACCTCCATCCGCATCCAACTGTGCATCCCATGCCCTGCCTCCTGCACACCACGACGATGCAATTTGGCCTTTTTTTGTGCTTTCACCATGTGGCCACGGGGCTGGGGTGGGCTGAAAGCCATTCTGGGGGGGGTTAAATCCTGGCTTTTGGGGGCCATGATGGCATTCAGGTGCCCACGGGGGCCAGGGGTACCTGCTCAGCTGTCAACAGCGGCTCCTCGTTGATGCCCGAGTCTTGCTCACTCCTCTCAGTGAGCTCCTCCTCCTCCTCCTCCTTCTCGCAGAGCTGCAGGAGACACAGGCTGGGCGGCCTTGGTGGCACCGCAGGCACGGCCTGGCACAGGCATGGCCCCAGCATGGACACAGACATGGCCCTGGCCCTGGCACAGGGAGAGCCACCAGGGAACCACAGCTCAGGGGGACACACTGCATGGGGGCGACTGCACGGGAGGACATCGGATGGAGACATCAGGTGGAGACGTTGGACAGGGACACATTGGATGGGGAGATGTTGGGTGAGGGCATCGGGTGGAGATGTTGGACAGAGACATTGGTTGGGAACGTTGGATGGAAGGATGTCGGGCAGGGGGACTGGATAGAGATGGCTGGAGATCTTGGATGGGGATGTTGGATGGGGAGGCACCTTCTTTTTTACCACCTTTCACAGCCTATTTCACCCAAGAAATTTACCTTCTCTTCCTGCTTTAGCAACAGGCTGTGTAACATCCAAATGGGTTACATTCAGTGCATCTGGGGGCATCTTTGCAGACCTCCCACAACCCCAAACACAGCTATTTACAGCATGAACTTACTACAACGAAGAAAACACTGTTTTCTACCCCAAAAAATACACCACCTTATTACCCATGGCTTGGGGACAAACTGGCAAAGACCAGGTTGCCAAACCAACCACTTAATCTTGCCTGTTTTGGTGTGATTTCACCCTCAAATGTCATTTCACCCGCTGCATTGGTGCTGCAGCACCCCAAAACCACAATTTTTGGGTAGTTTGCAGTGCCCTGACGGTCGTTGAGCCTCGGGGCTGACTGACGGCTGTCAAGCATTGCCAGGGGGTCATGCAGGGACAGGGGAGGTTTGGGGAGCCAAGGGGGGTCCACAGCCATACCTGGGGGTCAGTGCCGTCGGGGGCCTCAGCCCCGGGGAGCAGCCAGGGCCGGGGGGAGCCCTGGGGGGCGAAGCCATCAGTGAGAGCATCCCAGACCCTGCAGGGAGGTGGGTGGTGAGTGGCAATCCCAAAATGCTGCCGCCCAGAAAGCTGTCCCAAAATGGCATGCCAAAATGCCTCAAAACACTCAGCCCTAGAAACACCCTGAAATGTCCCCAAATACTGCCTGGAAAAAATCCCAAAACACCACTGAGATGCCTGAAATAGCCAAAAACACCCCAAATGCTGCCCTTACAAGGCCCCAAAGCTTCTCAAAATATCATTAAACGCTGCCCTGAAATACCCCAAAGCATCCCAAAACACTGCCCCCACAGTTGAGATGGCCTCAAATGTCATTTTGAAATGCTGACATCAAAATATCCCCCAAAGCCTACTGTAATGTCCCAAAATGTCCCCAGACGCCTCAAAAGACTACCCTGAGATGCTTCAAAATGCCACCCCAAAATAGCACAATGCCCTGAAATGCCCCAAAACATCCCCAAATGCTTTCAAAGCCCCAGGAACACCCCAAAATGTCATCCTAAAACACTACCCCAAAGCTCCAAGACCCTCTGAAAGGCCCCAAAACACCTCAAAACGCTGCCCTGCAACACCCCAAAATGGTCCTAAAGGTCCCAAAGCTCCAAAATGCCCTGAAACGCCCCAAAATGTCCCTAGAAGTCACAATACTCCAAAATGCCACCCTGAAATGCTCCAAACCACCACCCCCAAAAAACCCCTGAAATGCCCCAAAACATCCCAAAATGCCACCTTTAAACACCCAGAAACACCCTAAAATGACATCCCAAAGCACTGCCCAAATTGCTCCAAAATGCTGCCCAAAACATCTCAAGATGCTGTCCCAAAATCACCACCCCAAAAAGCTCTCAAATAGTCCAAAGTACTGCCCTGACACCCCAAAATACCCCAAAATGCCACTGGGAAAGACGCCAAAACGCTGTCCTTCAACACTACCCAGAAACACTCTAAAGTGCCTCAAAAAGCTGCCCTGATACCCCAAGGAAACACCCCAAAATGCCACCTTGATGCTCCAGAACATCCCCCCATTGCCCGACACCCCAAAATGCTTCTGCAGTGCCCAAAATGCCTCAAAACTCCCCCAAATGTTGCCCTGGAACACACTGAAATGCACCCTAAATGCCACCCTAAAACACCCTGAATTGTCACCTGAAACACCCCAAAATATGGCCCTGGAACATCCCCAAATGTAATACCCCCTCAAACTACGCAGAAACACCCCCAAAACCAGCTGTGATACCCTGACCCCCCCCAAAAAACCATCCCAAAACCTCCCAAAATACCTTGAAATGCTGCCCCAGAACACAGCCCTGGAACACCTTGAAACCACCCCAAAATTGCCCTAGAACTCCCCAAAACTGCCTGAAACCACTCCAAACCATGGCCCTGATAGCCTAAAACATACCAAAACACCCCAAAACTGCCCTGACCTGCCCTAACTCCCCCTCTTCTGCACCACTATTAGGGGTGGCTGAGTCTCCCCTGCAGGGCTGGACTAATTTGGATAAATTTTACCCCAAAAAAGGTGCATGGGGGAGGAGAGGGGGAACAGAGAGGAAAAAGGGGTGAAAAGAGGGGGAAAAAAAGGAGAAAAGGGGGTGGGGGGAAAAAAAAAAGAAAAAGAAAAATACGTGAAAAAGGCAAAAAGCAAAAGAGGGCGGGAGGAATGTGAAAAAAAAAGAAAAATAAAAATATGAAAAAAGCAAAAAGCAAAAGGGGGGGGAAATGGGAAAAAAGTGAAAAAAGAGGGAAAGGGGAGAAAGGGGAAAAGGGGAAAAAGGAGGGGGGAAAAGGGAATAAAGGGAAAAAGGAGTGAAAAGGGGGAAGGGGAAAACAGAGGAGAAAAGAGGAGGAAAAGGGGTTAAAAAAGAAGATGGGGGAAAGTGCAAAACCATGGAAACTGTGGGAAGGGAAATTTACTGGGGGTAAAAGGGGAAATGGAGGAAAAAGTGAAAGGGAGAAAAGAAGAAAAAGAGGGAAAAGGGGGAAAGAAGAGAAAAGGGAGAGAAAAGGAAAGATGGGAAAATTTGGCATATGGAAAGGTGGAAAAGGAGTATAAGAGGGGAAAAGGAAAAAATGAGGGAAAAGGAGAAAGGGGGGGAAGAGAAGATGTAAGAAAAAAGGGGGGATGCAAGGAAAAATGGGGAAAAGTGGCGAAAAAGGAAGCAAAAGAAGAAGAAATGGGAGAAAAGAGCTGAAAAGTGGCGACATGGGGAAAAAGGGGGGAAAAAAATAGGGGAAAAAAGTAAAAAATGCAGAAAAAGGCCAAAAATGGGGGAGAAAGGTCAAAAATGGGGGGAAAAGGCACAAAAAAAGATAAGAAAATTTCTCCCCAATTAAGGCGAACCCGCCCATTTCCTCACCACAAATGATGTTTTTAGTCAGACACAGTGCCCCGTCCCCCAAAAACCGCCTGCCCCTTCCCAGCCCCAACCCCACTGATTTTTGGGTATTTATCTCTCAACTCCCTCCTCACCTGATCTTAATTCCCCCCTAAATTCCGTATTTCACAAAAAAATGCGCATGTCAAAACCCGCTTGTATTCCTATTTTTAACAAAAGCGCAGCAGATACGGGGAAAAAAAAAAAAATCCCCCCCAAATTTCCAAATTTGCCCTTTTTTCCGCTCTTACAGGGCCAGCACCCTGCAGGGTCAGGCAAGCAGCAGATTTCTGGATTAATTATGGCAAAAACTGGTTAATAATTAGGGAAGTACAGTGCCTTTAAGGCCCCAGCCCATCCCCCACCCATGCACACAGGGCTTATTCAAGAGGGAGAAAAAAAAAAAAAGCCCTGTTTTGCCCAAAGTGACCCAAAAGGACACAATAAGCAGCACAAAGCAGCATCGCAAGCCGGCTGCCGGCGACAGCGCAGCGCTTCCGGCACCGGGCCAAAATGCAGTTTTCTCTGAAAAACTGTCAGTTTGGCCAATTATGAAAAGCAATTCAGCCTTGGCAAAAAAAAAAAAGACGACGACAAAAACCACCACAAAAGAGACGGATTTCGGGGCTTTTGGATTGAAAACAACCATTTTGCAGGGGGAAAAAAATCAGTACTACGAACTTCAGCCGGGGTAATAATCCCAATTAAACACACACACACACACACACACAAAAAAGCCGTTAGAAAGGTGTTAATGGATAAACACCACTGAAAAAAAAAAAAACCCACTAATTTGGCAAAAAAAACCTGCCCCAAATTGGCGGCCCCCGGCTTACTGCGGAGCTTGTGCATTGAAAGCCGGAGGCTCAGCTCTACTCACGCCTTACTCGAGCTTTACTCCCCCTCCCTGGGGACTCCCCTCACTTGACTGAGACTAAAGTGACCCCCCTGCGATGCAACATGGTGGCCCTGCTTTGCCTCCTCATAGGATGCTACACAGCTGCTCGAAAGCTCCCACTGCGCTACTCCAAGGTTCCCACAGCGCTACTCCAAGGTTCCTACACAGCTACTACTCCAAGGTGCTGCATGATCACGCCACAGCGCAGGGGGCTGATTTGCATGTGGTAGAGATCTTGCAAGCATGCAAGGAGGTGCAAGAGGCCCCAGAGGGACAGTACTCATAGGATACTACACTGCTGCTCTGATATGCTACACAACCACGCTGCAGTGGGGTAGGCTGGTCCGCATGCCCTGCGACGGGGTGTATCTCATGACCACACAAGCAGGCATGTGGACCCAAGGGTGGCCTACTCACAGGATCCTACAGAGATACTCGTAGGATACTACACAGCAACTCCACACTGCCGCACGACTAGGTTGTGACTTAGAGGAGCTGATTTGGGGTGCACCCTGCTAGCATGCAAGGCGGCATGCAGACTTACTCATAGGATACTACAGTACCACTCCCGACATGGTGCATGACCATGCTGCAAGGCAGGGAGCCGGTCAGGGACGTCTTGCGAGGGTGCAGTAAGGCATGCGGGCTGTGAGACAGTGTACTCACAGATTACTACACCACTACTTTGCGGTGGCACATGACTGCACTGCAATGCAGGGAGCCCATCTGCATCGGGGGCGCGGGGGGGGGGATGGAATTTCTCAGGGGCACGAGGAGGCACGCGTCCCCAGGAGTAAGTGGACCTTACTCACTCCTCATCCTGGAGGCGCTCCTCCTCCTCCTGCGCCTGGAGACATCCCCGCACGGGGGCCAGGCCCTCGGTGGCAGCGTCATAGTTGCGGAAGCAAATGGTGAGCTTCTCGTCGAACTCCTGCACCAGGTCCTCCATCGACTTGAAGCTCATCATCTCGGCCGAGAAGCTCTCCAGCTCGGCCAGCGCTGGGTCGGCAGCACGCTGGGGGGTGCCCCCATCGTCCCCCGGCCCCTCCTCGAACTCCTCCTCCAGGCTGACCAGGGGCGCCTCCATTCTCCTCAAGGCCAACGCGCCGCCTTAGCTGTGGGGAGAGGGCACCTGTGAGGCACTGGGCTACTCGCAGGTTACACCACCAGGCCTCCCCGCTGGCTGCAACCCTACTGCCAGGGCTATTACACCACCAGCAGTACCTCCGCAGTATCCTAGTAGTATTCCAACAGCATCTTTTTTTTTTCTTTTTTAGAATCACTCGGGTTGGAAGAGACCTTCAAGATCATCAAGTCCAACCATAAACCTATGCCAAAAAACCACCCCTAAACCATCTTAGTACTTAAACCCAACCCTAAACCAATCTTAGTACTGCCTGCGCAGAAATACGCCGATATCCTGATGCTCTACTAGCACTTGCTACTTTACTAGTAGCAAGAAAGCCTTGATAGTCACCTAAAGTATCTTAGTGCTACCCTGACAGTATATAGAAAGTATCATAACACCACCTTTCCTACCGAACTGGTAGTATCTTAGTAGTATCCTTATACTATATCACTACCTCAGTCGTGGCTTGAAAATACCATACTAGTAATTTGCCAACAGTATCCCAAAAGTTTGTACGTGGCCCAGAAGTGTCTTGCCGTTACCGTTCCTCGTGCCTTTGTAGTAACTCAGAAGAATCCTACCGGTATCCTCCCAGTATCCTGACAGCGTCCTACTAAGAAATGAGTGCTGGCCCGATAACACCTTGGCAGCGTTGTGATAATATCCAGATACTCTCATAGTAACACCCCGATACTATCAGTAGTATCCTCGTAATGGCTCCGCACTATCTCAGTAATGCCTTGATGGTACTGTGAAAGTATCCCAGTGGTATCTTTGGAGAATCCAGGCGGTATCCTGATAACACCTTAGCAGTGTCCTGATAGTACCTTTGTGCTATACGCACAGTATCCTAGTAGCAGCATTATAGTATCAACCCCGGAAAAAGGCTGGAAGTATCTTAGTAGTGTCCTGATAGCAACCTGGTAGTGCCCTGATAGCACCTGACTAACTTTCTTGTAGTATCTCAGTAGTATTCAGATAGTATCTTAGCGTCACCCTGAGAGTGTCTGGGCACTGTCTGCAGAGTATCCCAACAACATTTTAGCAAACTACTGGTATTATCTTAGTAGCATCCCAGTTGTACCCGCAGAGCATCTCACACGTGGTTTGAGAGTGTCTCACTACTCCTCACGAGGTCACTGAGAGCATCCCAGTAGTATCTTAGCAGCAGCCTCATAGGAAGCCAACAGTAACCTAGTAGTGAGCCAGTAGTAAGCCAGCAAAGGTGCAACTACCCCAACACACTCACCCAGCCCTCGTCACGCTTCTCCGGGGGACAGGCAGGATGGCACGGACGCGCTGCAGCTTTTGGAGGAAAACCTGGCCAGACCGGGGGGGGCTTTGAGCGTGGCCTGCGCGTGTGTGCCCCCATGCGCAGCACGTCTGCACACACGCGCTCCGACACACGCGTGTGGGCCACCACAGCCCTGCCACGAACCCCTGCTGCACGCACGTGCCCCCTCTGTGGGTGCACGCACTCCCCCCCCCACTGCTGCACGCGCGTTGCGGTGCGCTTGTGCAAGGAGCGCACGCGCACACATGCTCACGCGTGTACACACCCGGCGCACACACGCCCTGCGAGGCAGGCGCTTGGTGGGTATGCGCCTAGCACCCGCCTGCCCCACGGCGCCCACGCGCACCTGCCCCACGGTGCCCACACACACCTGCCCCACGGCGCCCACACGCGCCTGCCCCACGGTGCCTATACACACCTGCCCCACGGCGCCCACACGCGCCTGCCCCACGGTGCCTATACACACCTGCCCCACGGCGCCCACGCGTGCCTGCCCCACGGTGCCTATGCGCAGTGGTGCCCATGCACACCTGCCCCATGGTGCCCGCACCTGCCCCACACTGCCAGCGTGCACCTGCCCCACGGCGCCCACACGCGCCCCACACTGCCCACATGCACCTG
>VZSF01003422.1:0-95261 GCA_013398295.1 Chionis minor
CCTCAAACCAGGACAACGGGTTTATTTTCCTCGCAGCTTTGTGCAAAGGAAAATAAATAAATAACTATGAAATCCACCCGAGGCCTGACAATTGCCACTTGACCTTCTCGTTACAGACTATGCAAAGCCACTTAAATAAGGCAACCTGCAATTCAGCAAAGAAAGAGAAAGGTGCAAAGAGGATTTCAGAACATTCACAGCGGTCACATTTGCTCTTCACCCTTTAAAGTGTGGTCTCTTGGGATGAGCTCATTTTCCATGCAACAAGATCTGAATGGTAAATAATCCTACAGTTTCTGTGTAATGGTTACGGAAATCTTATTTGAAAAGTTAGGCACCTCGTCCAGCTCAACGATAAAGCATGTTGTTTCCAGTCAGGCATAAGAATACATGGAGGAGGGCCATGAAGATGATCAGAGGGCTGGAGCACCTCTCCAATGAAAATAGGATGAGAGAGTTGGGGTTGTTTAGCCTGGAGAAGACTCCAGGGAGACCTCATGGCGGCTTTCCAGTATCTGAAGGGCACCAACAAGAAAGCTGGAGGGGGACTTTTTGCAAGGGCATGTAGTGATAGGAGGAGGGATAATAGCTTCAAACTGGAAGAGGGGAGATTCAGATTAGATACTAGGAAGACATTTTTCACTCTGAAGGTGGTGAGACCCTGGCCCAGGTTGCCCAGAGAAGCCGTGGCTGCCCCATCCCTGGAGGTTCAAGGCCAGGTTGGACGGGGCTTGGAGCAACCTGGTCTAGTGGGAGGTGTCCCTGCCCAGGGCAGGGGGTTGGGACTAGATGAGCTTTAAGGTCCCTTCCAACTCTAAGGATTCTATGATTTCTGTTTTCTACATAAAGGCAGTTGAGATTGTTACACAGTTTCAGTGAGGATGAACTAACACATCACTGAGTCAGTCAACTATCGCAACTCAAAGTTTTTTGAGGATTAGCATTGCTCTGGCTGTGCTTCCAGCCGTGAAGACAATCGTACTGTGACCGTCTGCCAGGTCTGATACACACCTCTGACAATCAGGCTGTGTATAGTTCCCTGGAAATTAAAAATAATAATGAATAGATAATACAGTAAGAACTTGCAACACATAGGCATTATTAGGCGGTTTAATTCATTCCAGATCATCACTTGGAAGTCAGTAGGTGCAAAGTAGGGCTCTGAACATGGGCTGGCAAAGCCCTGCTTCCCCAAGAAGTCCCAGAAGGGTCTCATTAGCATCCATTTCCCAGGTACAGAATCCTCACATGGGACATGGATTAACACTAGTTCTGCAGGTTTTCAAACATTTTGTGTTATATTTCAACAGGTACGTGCACATCGTTAGACAGAGAGCAGAAAAAAAGTATTTTTAACAGAGAAAAATTGTATACAATAAAAGGTGTTAATCAAGTCTCGTGTAATACGAGATTATTCAAGCTTTTGTACTTCATAGATTCATTGTAGCTATTCAATGAGTATAGTCTTACAGTGGCCTTCCTCCTTTATCCACTACATCTTGAACTGAATCCCTTTTTGCTTTGTGCACTAGGATCCTCCAGCTCTGTTAACAGAAAGAACTTGGCACTTTTCAAATCCACAGAATCTGGCTGCAGCAGAAATAATACGCAGAAGAGTGGGTGCCTTCAATGGCAGAGAACAACCAGCGAAGGTAGGAAAAGGGACTGATGATAATAAGTATAATAGTAACTGTATTAGGCCAATAGGGTCAGCAACTAATCTTACTGCAGTCTGAGAAAGGTTATTTTAATTCCAGTAATTGGCCCCAACCACCAGCAACAATTGATATGCTGCCACTTTTATCTGCTTGCTGCTCGCCATGTTCATATGCGGCTGCACTGTGAGATGAACACAAATTACCTGCTGAAGTCAATGGAAGTGATTGCTTCTGCTCACATTATTGACCAGCTGTGTTCCTTATACAAAGCTTCAGTCATTGTACCATCTCCAGCTTATTGAAGATGAGTCGTCTGTAGGTACCACAGTATTCAGAAAGCCAGGGAACAGGCTAATTGTTATTATACTAGCGATCATTATTATAATTATTTTTCTTAACGACTAACATTTATATGATGCTGATCATGCAGTCAACCTACGGCACTCTGCAAGCTTCACCAAAGGTTTTACAAACTGTATTTCTGAGCCTGAAAGCATTATTATTACTCAGCAACTACTTGTACTGTGGCCCAGGGCCAAAGGAAAGATCAGGATTATCTTTAGTAGAGTGTTGAACAGCTTCTTTTTCATCACAGACAAAACATCTGACTTTAAATGCGCAGACCGTTCAATGGGACCTACTGGGAATTATCCCATGTGGATACATGGGGAGCCACAGTCGGTGAGAGACATGACATAGGTTCCCAGTTCCCCAGCACCATAACTGAAAAAAATCAAGAAAATCCCCAAGAAGGCTGCCACAGATCCCAGGCATTCGTGTGTGTGGGTCGGCCACCTGCAGGACCAGCCCGGACACTGTCTCTGGAGGCTCCTTTTCACTTTCAAAAGCTCCTAACTAACACACACACACACACACACTCTCTATAATTTCGTTATAGAACAGATGTAACACAGAATTACACTTCTGTGCGAATACCCGAGTTCCATGTCAGAAATATTGTTGTCACTAATATTTTACATTGGATTCCAATTCCTCAGCTGAAAAAAAAGCGGACGGAGAACCACGTACACCATATTCCTTTTGGTGCCCAGGAGACCTTGGCCTGAACTAACTCGGTGTCTTTACAGACCCATCCCTGCTACCATGGACACGTACCTGCATCTTCTGCTGGGATCAAGCTTTTAGCTCCTCTTCCAGGGAACACAGTGTCTGTTACTCAACTTTTCTACTCTTTAGCACTTGAAAACACACCCAAACGTGTTTAAGCGCTTTTAAATTTGAGACATTACCTTATGAAAAGCAGAGTACTAAATAACCATATTTTAGCTCTATTCTATTTAGATAAAATTTCCAGAACTGTATCACCTCAGGGAGAAAAACTTGATATATAATAACGTGTAGAATCATAGAATCACTTGGGTTGGAAGAGACCTTCAAGATCATCGAGTCCAACCATAACCTACACTACCAAAAACACCACTAAACCATGTCCCTCAACAATATCTGTGTAATAACAGAGTAAGAGCCTGAAACCAGGGTGTCTTGAAATTTAGGCAGCTCCACTGGACAGGGGTCTGCCTGCCTTCATAGGAGGAGTTTCCAGCTCACAGTCATGTGCTGTTATGCCCTGTCAATTAATAATTCAAAAATTTGAGTGCTTGACTATCCTTCGTCCCACGAATAGGAGCGCAGGGAGTTAGCAGCAGCCTGCTAGAGAACCCTGCCCTTTCACAAAATTAGGACACCTCTAAATGTCTTTTCTTCCCGCTGCTTTAACTTCAGATTTGTGTGCTAAGGTGGAAACGATTAATTACAGAGGCTTCAGTGTGAGCTGAGAGCTCTTCACTGGAAAGCACTTTACTGTCGGGTGTAAAAGCAACTCAAGAACCTTGGACTCACTCCAGAATTAATGCTCGTCTCCTTTCTTTATGGATACTCAGACAGAGCTGTCCCCGCTCCCCCAAAAATGCTTCAGGAAATTATTTTTTCCACCTGATTATTTGGCCAATTCCCCATAGCAGAGATAAGAACCACAGCATATGCATTTTGCAAATTACTGATCTCTGTTATCCTTGTACTTGGAGAAAGGGACTCACTTTCTACAGGAGTATTTCAGCCTAAACAGCAGGAGTACTTCTTTAACCACGTAAAATATTAATTAAATTAGAAACTTCTGTTCAGCAAGGAGAAATTTAGCTGTCTATCTTCAAGGGACACATGAGATGAAAAAACTTTTTAATTTTACTTGATAAACTTCTCACTGGCTTAGCTAGAAAACAACACAACACAAGCAAAACCATAAAGTGTGGGGTTTTTTCTTTGGTGTTTGTTTGTTTGTTTTTATAAAAAAACCCCAACAAACAAAAATAGCAGCTGGCTAGGAATTCTGCCATGAACCTCTTCAATTTCATGGGCTTTGGAAGTAAGATATAAGAACTGTGAGTGAAAAAAGTGTCACTTCTATGCCATCTTCTAAGCATTTTTTTTGAAATGTTGGGGTAAGAGATAAGATTTCCACCAAAAAAAGTATTGATTTCTAGATGATTTCTGGTTGACGTGTCTAACCTGGAAGAAAACCTGACTAATTCCTCCATTCTGATTCTGAATAAGACCCGTGACCTGGTTACTATTCCCATGTAGCAAACAGAAGTTATTTCCAAGTTTTGGTAGTTATCCAGTCCCTGGTGTTTCAGGGATTGGTGTCCAATTATTAATTTTGGAGGTGGTATCAACCTGGATCTGTCTGGCAAAACAAAACAAAAAAAATCACATATTTACATTACTGTGCATTTTTGCTTTCAGCTTTGCAGAAAGACTGCAAAGAAGAAAGCTGGGAAGAATTGTACGGAAGTCTTGCAACAAAGATCACAGAATGTTGGGGGTTGGCAGGGACCTCTGGAGATCATCTGGTCCATCCCCCTGCCAGAGCAGGGTCACCCAGAGCAGGTGGCACAGGATGGCGTCCAGGCGGGTTGGGAATGTCTCCAGAGTTGGAGACTCCACCACCTCTCCAGGCAGCCTGTGCCAGTGCTCTGCCACCCTCAAAAGAAAGAAGTTGTTCCTCATGTTCAGATGGAACTTCCCATGTTCAAGTTTGTGCCTGTTACCTCTTATCCTATCCCTGGGCACCACTGACAAAAGCCTGGCCCCCTCCCTTGAAGTATTGCTCAGCATTGATGAGGTCCCCCCTCACCCTGCTCTTCTCCAGGCTAAAGAGACCCAACGCCCTCAGCTTTTCCTCATAGGAAAGATGTTCCAGCCCCCCGATCCGATGACAACAAGCATCTTCTGTCGGGATAACAGGACCCACCTGCACTGCGCATTTTGAGCCTGTGTGACCGTATCCGCTGTGCTGCCCCCTGCCAAGGGCAGCTGGTTTTGCCTGGTTTGGGCATTCCCGATGGGGAGGTGGGGGGCTGTCCTGGGGTGCCAAGGGGAGCCACTACCTCCCCAGTGCAGCAACTAGATGTGGGTGGGAGCACTGTCTGCCGCCTCCTGCACATCCTGGCAGTATTTGCCAGCACTTTTTATTCATTCAGAGAAAATGGACTTCGAGCGGCTATGCATTTCTTCAACTTTACAATGACTTTCAAAATGATTTGGGTAAATCTGGAACAAACGAGTACAGAAAGGCCTGTCTTTTTAGGAATTAATATATACAGAAAAAAGAAAAAACCCCCATGTTTACCAAAGCCCCTCTCAGATCCGTTTCTGACTGCAGTTATCAAGGCAAAAAATCCCACACTCTTACACATTCTGCAGGCTATACGAGAGGGTGGAAATGGAAAGATAACTTAATTTAGCACCTTTCTTTCATGTTTAACTATGGGTTTATATGTTGTTTTCTGCCTAATTGAATGCAGATTAAAAAGCAAAATATGTTAGAAGTACTTGCACCAATCAGCTGGGTAAATAAAGGTTGTAAAAACAAAATTGTATGTATTTTTGCTAATTACTACCATAAAAACATGGGGGTTTGTCATCAATTCTGTTCTTTACTCAGATAAAGGGGAGCACATTCCAAACAGTGATGACTATTCTCTATTTCAGTCACATAAAACGTGGCTTGACCGTGGTCTGGTTTTCAGATCAAAAGCTTAATTCACAAAAAAAAAAAATTAAAGAAGCTGTGTTCAGTCTTGCACTTCTTTATAAATGAACTGGGAATATAGTGGCTATTACAAGTTTTATATATAAATGTTCCAGGCCTGTTTTCTGAGCTCTAAAAGAAGGCGGGGGGAAGGTGCAATTCTAGTGGGGGGGAAAGCAAAGCACTGTTTTAAAAAATGAACATACAATAGCCTGGTGCATTTTCATGTCCTTTTCCAGAGGACTTTTCCCTGCAGGATGGAAGGAAGGAAGATACTTTATAATTCCCTTCAGTTAGCCAGTATTCACTCAGCTTGCATATTCTGGAATAGCTCTGGATGTTGCAAGCTGAACTGTAGTAATTTTTGCTACCTGGAGCTTTGGCCGACTGGTCTGTTCTGGAGAGCAAACCCCCTCCTTGCTGTCCACGCGTTTTTATAACTACACATTTGCTTTTGGGCTGATTCTTCCCCATGGCAGCAGGGCTGCCTCAGTGGAGCCGGTGACATTAAAAGTTGGACCAAGGCTCTGCTGGAGATGGGCACATGGACGGGAAGCGGTTAACCCTTCCCAGTCCTCGGCACGAAGTGTGGGAAGGCCGTAGCAAGAACATAGTTTTATATCGTCACCAGGAGGCGATTGACAGCTGGCAAAATATGAAAGAGTTGTTCTAAGGACTAGACGTGTTGCGGCTTTTTGCCCCAAGTCTCTTTACGGAATTGGAGTCATATGAAAAAACTGACATAAAGCAATCTTTGTCATTTCAAAAGGGTAAGTTGTCTGATAGATCATGAGGATGATGGACACTTATCTCCTTGGAAAAATCTGATGCCCGACAAAATGATGGACATTGCGATTAATGACACGAAGGGATTACGGCAGGTTAATGAGGTAAGCTTGTCTCACTACATGAGCGAAATATCATTATGACTTTCTAGGCAGACAAATCGCAATTCTTCTCACGTGCTACATTTACAAATTTTATTTCTGCAAGTGAAAACACCCTTTAAAATGATCACAAGTTTTACCTGGCTACCCAAATATATTTACAAATCATCCACAAGCTTTCTGCTTGGTCTTTAATTGTATCTGTACAGTCAAATACAGTTTCTGCTTTTAATTATGCAACCATCACCTTTAAGTCTCCGTCCTCAAAATGATCCCTCAAGAGGGAATGTATGAATGTTTCATCCATGTCCACACCTCAGTGACCACAGTGGAAGTGTGCACTCCAGCAGAGATCTACAAGGTGTGACAACGCAGGTGATCTGCCGCGCTCTGATCCCATCCTGCCCGCTCAGCCCCAGCTGTCCCCAGCACACAAGACCCACTGACCACCACTTTCCTACAGCAAACTGCGATGGAAGGAATGGCTCCCATCAAACAGGCAGCGGAAGGAACTCAAACAGCTGGTAGAGGCTACAGACAAACCTTTGGTTAGGAGAGCTTGGGGTGCAGCTTTATGGCCCATCTCCGTTTATGGAATCATAGAATCACTTGGGTTGGAAGAGACCTTCAAGATCGAGTCCAACCATAAACCTATGCCAAAACCACCCCTAACCCATGTCCCTCAACACCACGTCTGCCCGTCTTTTAAATGTTGGCATATATGAAAATAAAGTCATGTTTACAGCTAAGTTTAACTTCATTGAAAGTCATCATCAAACTAGAGATCTGCTTCTACTCTTCAGGCTGCTCCATCTAACATTGGCTAAACATTTTTTGAATTGTGCATAAGATGCCTACCTTTATCTTCAGAAATAATATAAGGATAATACAGCTTGTGCATGTGCTTAAAAGCGATATAAGCTCAAGTTTTGCGTTGTTCTGAGGCTCAGTTCAGGCTGTATTGTGATAAATATCTAAGTAGAACATAACTCCCAGAATTTATTAAGTGAAATTAGGATGAAGCATATTATGACACTTCAAAACAACAAACTTAGAAAGCACTCACAATAAAATGAGGTAGTTATTAGTAATATAAAACAGTTAGTGATTAAAGATTTAACACGCTGTCTTGGACTCACAATACAGCCATTCTGAAAATCAGTAATATGCTTGTAGGATTTATAATTCCTTATGGAAAGCATTATAATTCACTTTGAAGAAATTAAGCCCATTTGATCTTGATATCATTTCAAAGAATTTATTGAAGTTTATTAAGAGCAGAACAGATTATTGTTATTATTTTTGCCATGAAATCAGTGGTAGATCTTATGAGAAATAATGAAAAGTATTGCAAAAGCATAAAATCTAACAAGAACAACTATGAATTTAACTTGAAATAAAAAAAAAAATCTTTGGAATACACCTTATCAATGTGCTTCTAAAGCAGCCATGGTTGTAAGAAATAAACAATAAATAACCCCTTAATCCACAGTCCAGAAGCTTTCCTGTTAACCTTAATATGCCTTTCCATTTACCATTCCCTATATCTATTATTTTCATCTGAAACCATTTAGAACTCTGGGAAAAAAAATCTGAACCATAATTTTAACATAAAGCACATCAAATAACCAGACGCATGTTTGCAAACAAGTTGAAGTTAAATTTCTTCCACATATTACAACAAGCTTGATTGTCACCTGCATTGAAAGAAAGTCATCACCTAAGTCTAATATTCCAATATATCGTGGCACTAAAAATGCAGAAAGGTGCTCAGTAGGAACTTTCAAAAGCAGCTCCCCAATTAACTCACTTTAGCATCAGTGCTTTTATTTGAGTAATAAAGCTGAATAATTAAAGATACACATGCTACCACATAGGCAAACAAACATGTCATTACAGTGCTCCAGGCAGGCGCTATGCACCGAAGCTCCTTTGAAACTTCCATTTGACGAATCTTTGTATTTCGGTGCATGACTATTTTCAAAACCTAGCTCTTAGGCTTCTGTGTTTTCACAGACCTAGCTGCAAAAGAGAGATAACTCTCAACTATTGTAAAGATTTAAAATATTAAAAGATGGCGCTGTGCTCAGACACCAGAATAAAAGTTCTGTTAGCATCTGAAAAGGTCAGGGACAAGAAACCGTGAATGAAAACATAACTGTATTGTACCTTAGTGTATTTTTAGGAAATTAAGAATTGACGTATCACAGAGCTCAGAAAATTGGGAAGAACTGGAAATGTTTCTGAATGGGAAGAGAATAATTCTGTTTTTCCACCAAACGTGGCATAGTCTAATGCAAAGTATTTAAACTGAAAAAAAATTTTTTTTTTTAAAATAAAATGGAATTCACTGAAGCCCTTTGTTCCAAATATAAGCCCAAATATAAGTCAAATAACAATTATTTGCACCAGTTGTGTCCTTCCTCCACCACATTGCTGATACAGCTATGGCTGATGTGGCAGCCATGACCCCTGCGTATTTTCAAAATGAGCCAATAACCACTTTCTCTTGGAAGTCCTGTCAGCCCCAAGAGCAGAAACTGGAGATGTCAAGGTGTTTGGAAAAAAGGACAAGTCAGTGCATTACCTTGTGTCCCCACAGATCTGCCATCGGCCTTGCTTTGAGAGGGCAAGTGAGAGCTGAGGGATAACAGAAATGATGGCTATGAAAGAATAATCCCTCTGTGCATTTGCCTTCCTGAAGCTTAAATCCCCCCTGCCGCCCCCTCCAGCCTCAAATCACAGAGGATGGTTCAGCATCAGATTCTGTAAATAAACGTTGTAGGGTGGAAGGAGCAAATCCTTCATTACCTTTGATGAGTAACTCATTTGGTGACCTTGCGGCAGCCACACGACCTTGTGTCACAATCGCACTGAGCCAGGAGCGGGGGTGAAACGAGGACCACGCTCAAAACCAGCTGCTGCAATTCATTCTGTCTTTCCCTGCTAGACTGATTGCAATACATGTAGCAAATAGATTAGTTTCTCCTAGAGCAATCTATTTTTGGTTACCAACTTGTAATCTGAAATTACAAAAATATTATTGTTTAAGGAAAATGTGAAGTGACCAACGTAGACTGCTGAAGTGTGATATTAATGCCACTTTGGTCCAAGCCGATATTATAAAACGAGATGCATGTCTCAGGATTTTGAGAAATGAGCCGTAGGAAGTACCGAAGGGCAAACTCGAGCGCTTTGGAAGTTGACTCCATCTTTGCTAAAGAACAGCAGTGGACATAAACTTCACCAGATCTCTCCAGAGCTTCTGCTTCTGTCAAATAGGTCTGAAACTCCCGCGAACGGCCTCGCCTGGGATTACCCACCCTTCCTGCCGATGTCCGGCTGCTCTTGCTTCCCAGGATGAGCTCAAAGTAGCCTGAAACTTAAGCATCTCGTTGTAACCAGAGCGCAACGGTGCGTGGAAAGGATCGAAGCCAAAATAAAGCATCTGATTATTTTGAAAAGAGGAGATTCAATCCAATCACGTGTAATGACTATCACTTGAAATTTCATTTACTCTGGGCATTTGCAAGCACTAAGAATAGGTAAATATGAACTAGTATCTCTATTTTTCTGCCATCTTAGTTTTGGGTATTTTGTGTGATAGTGAACCGCAGCATTTTTAGACTCCAAAAAATAATGTAACTCTTCAGCAATGGCATGAATATTTGCATATGAAAAAACCAGACAGGTGCACCAGAAGCATCAGCTGCAGGTAGAAAACCTTGCAGCATCAATATCTTGAGAAATAATTGAAGTATTTTGCTAGGCCTGCCTGGTTCTAACTTTTCATATGGAGTAGTCACATAAAAGCCCTTCAAGGTAATCATTGCTCTAAGTACCATACTTGATCCAAATGCTACTGAAATAATCCTTTTGCATGAACTAATTTCACAAAATCTCCTATGAAGACTTTTGATAATTTTGCAAAAGTGCACTTAGATGCTCATAAGTCAATGTTACCCTCCACTTGGCCAACACTGGTTATTCATCGATCGCTCTGCGCATCTTAATTTAAGGAGAGTCATAAAGAGCTACTGTCCAATCTAACTGTCACCGAGATAGCCGAGTTCCCCTACCACTCTGCTGGCACTACTTCAAAATCAAAAAGACCGAGAAGACAAGCAGTTGAAGCTTTTGCTTCTCTGGTCTGCTTGACCTTTTCATAGTTGGCTGAACATTAAGAGGATACTCCACACTGTATCAGGCAAAAGGACAGAACTGATGAAAGACGCCGCCTGAAGCAGTGGCACTCCTGCCTTTCCCTACTAGATGCATTTTTTGCTGTCAATATACCTTACCCTACTTTTGTACATATCTGTTATAACCACTTCCCTGAAGTCGACCAATTTTAAATACCATGTGTTTTCACTTCAAAATCCAGAATAAATCTCAATTTATTCCTGAATACAGAGCTTTTAGTCTCCAATCTTTGTCCTAAGTGAATAAATCAATTTCTATTTAAGTGGCAGCGTCTTTCTCTCGCTGTTTGAAACTGCACGAATAGTTACACTTATTCTACTCAGAAAAAAAAAATTCACTTCATTGGGTACTTTATAGACTTTGGTGCTGACTGGATCACTAATTTACTCTGTCAACTCAAATTAATCTTGTCTCAAAATTCACTCTGTTATGTTCAATGGATCAGAGATGAACTGCAAGTAATTCAATGGAAGGCCATGTTCAGATTAAACAGTTTCTTACAGAAAAACAGTTGAAGAAATTAATAGAATTAGTTCGGCTATGGGGAAAGATTTCCATTTAGAATTTACTTTCAGAGAAGGGCCTGGAACTTTTCTGCTTTACTTCACAAATGTCCCACATTCACCAATCTTCAGTGACGCAGTTTATTTTTAATTATAAAAGGTAACTGACACATCATAATATGCCTCCCCAAAACAAGTCTTAATTGTACAGAAATCAATATACTCTTTTGAAATCACAAAATTAGTTAAGCCAAAGCTAAATCCTTTCTACAAATCCTCTTCTACAAACACTCAGATATGCCACTTTGGATGCAACACAGCTGTTTCTATTCCAAACAGCTTACTGTTCTCGGACTGTTTTCTCTTTAGATCAGTAAATGTATCAGAATAAACAGAGAAGGTAGAGACCAGCTTAGATGGACGCTGAATCATCCATTGATACAAACAAGATCTTTGCATTACTTTTAACACGCTGTCCCTACCACCAAGCTTAGTAGCCTTAAAAATTCAAGCAAGAACTAAAAAGAGACACTATTTTCTAAGTTCAGGGTTATCTAATTAAAAAGTTTACTGTTTCCTTTTTGAGGGATGAGACATAAAACAAACACCCACAACTGAAACCTTATCTACCACAGTAAACCTGCCCTAATAGTATCTAAAGATACAGATACAGGGTAAAGCAACATGGGGCAGAACAATCCTCAAGCTCCTTTTTATTAGTAACATTTAATGGCCTTTACACTTTTGCAATGAATTAGATGCGCTCATGTCTGATGCTTAAGAAATTAACAAGACACAAATCATCTGTAAAAGACTTTTATTACAGTGACAACTGATTTCAGCTGTCTTCACTTGCAGGGAAGAAAATTAGTCTTTTGTGAGCAGCCCTGAAAGCACTGAGCAAGAACCATCCTTTTACATGAAAGCTGGGAATTTAGCAGGAGCACTCAACCCTTCGCAGAATCAGACCTTTAATTTTTATTCTGCAAGAGGAACTGGGAAGAATTTGCTTTGGCAGAATTTATAGAGATGTACTTTATATGCACAGTCCATAATACAGATGAATAGCGCTAGATGTTTACGGTATATTTAAGTACACTCATGGGAACCATCACAACTCAATTCTGTAATATCAATTTTGTTATATATTTGCTGTGGGGAAGATGTTAATAGGCTGTTAAAACAGTCACGAGAAAAAAAAAATTGTATCAACTTCATAAATCCTAAAGCATCTGATTTCAGTTTTATGTTTATTCCTTTCACTGAGATATCCAAAAGAAGAGTCAGATTCCCAGTAAATGTTTTATAGGTTACACTGTTTTATAGTCTTGAAATGATGGCACTTGGTAGTTAATTTTGTTTCACAGAGGAAAAAAAAGCGATATTATACCTATATCACATCCTCAGTATAACTGCACATTCTGTACCCATTGCTCTTTAAGGAATCATAACTTTAAGCCAGGATTTTCATTTGCCTCCCTCTTTTGAATTTCCTTGAGCAAAAGCACTTCTTCATTATGAAGCACTTTATTATATGAGGGAGATTAGACCACAGGGCGGATTACCCTACTCGGCTCAGTAGAACCATTGCCCTTTACCCATGGTAACATCTTTCTCAGGCAGCCCAGATACAGCAAGAACACAGAAAACAAAACCACAAAGAAACAAGGCAACGAGAACCTGTTCAACAATTTCACCTTTGAAGAACTTTTATGTGCGTTCCTACCTATGCAAGGCAAATGCAGCTTTAAGCGGGGCACGGACGAGTGAGCACACACAGCAGGTTTGCTGTGACAAGGCTTGTGGCATGTGCTGAACCCAAGGATGACAAGAAAAAATGTCTACATAACTCTCAGTTTCAGTAGCCACCTCAGGAAAACTGAGCTGTGTCTCCTTGTCCATTTACAACAGCTGAGGACTTGGCTTTTACCTACAGGTTTGGCTCAGGATGAATGAAACAGGCAGTGAAATACTATAAAAGTACATTGCAGGCTTAAATCATGCTTACAATATTTTATAAATTACACAGATGGCTCTTGGCCATGCTGTTAGGTTGGTTTTCCAAATTCTTTCCCCATCTTTTTTTTGCTGCAATGCTCATAGATAACATGGCATGACCCTACACACTTTGCGCATTGTAAACCACAGGCGTAGTCAGGGGAATGGAAGGATCCCTTTGGACCAGATCACCCATTCCTTACTTGTGTAACACTCCCCCCAAAATCTAACGTCTGGGGCACTCTCCTCTTTCTCTGCAGGCTCCTTTAGGATGTCTGATGAATATAAGATCTTAGTTGTGAAGATTTAGGGCACACCCCACAATGCAAACCCAGGTGAACTTTGCAAAGCCTTCCAAGTCAGAGATCGCCCAGAACCCTCGCACCCCTTTGCTCCCTAGAGGAGACATATACTACAGTAAAAAGAAGAAAACAGCAATTCCACAGCCAAGTGCCAATAAAAAACTCACTAAATCAGAGCTCACTACATCTGGAAACGGCAGTGAATAAGGGAGACAGGTGCTGCTAAAAGAGAAGGAAATTTGCAATAAAACACACTTCCTGCAGCCACATGGCCCAGTCTCTCCTGGGGTACCAGCTCTGTTTGTGGAGAGGAACTGGCACTTTCCAGTGAAACACCTTCTAAGTGAAAAGCTCTTCAACAATTTCCTTCCTGGTTCCCAAAGCATCTCAAAACACTTTCAGTGAGACTCTTTGCTTTTTGAGTTAATTGAAGGAATTGGTCTGCAAGGAGGCAAGTCTATCTAGCTAAAAAGGGTTACTGACTTGCTTTTACTTCCTTCTACTGCAGAGCTCAGCGAAGCTGCATTTCCTCCATCTCCTCTGCACGCAGGCTCTTCCTTTCCCACCTCATCACAGATTAAGTAGCAGCTCCAGTTCTCTGGCCAAAAGGATGCTAAAGGCACTGCTGCACTACTACGTATTTTTAGTTCATTCCACTTTGCATTGAGCCACGGCCGCAGGCATCAGGGGGTAGCAAAGATAAACTATGATTCAGGCTTACTCATTTATGAGCCACAATTTAGTTGGTTGGTTTTGGGGTTCTTTCTTTGACTCCCCTTCAGAAGCCCCATTTCCTTTCGTAATTGCACAAAAAGGTCATACCACGTTCGGTGCCTGGCTGCTCTGTGCAGGCTCCCTGGGCTGGGGCATGGTTTCCCAGCCACGGGCACCAGGAGGGCTCACTGTCCCATCTCCAGCATGTGTCTCTGTTCTGGGACAGCCGCTTTGCTGGGACCTGACGCCATCTCCCAGCAAAGAGTGAACAAGCTTCTGCCTGGGCATCTTTACACCTTTCCCCGCCTCACCAGATAGGGGCTGCTGCAGCCAAGCCAATGCTGCTGCATGGACCTCATGCCATCACTTCACACGTGTTTTGCAAGTTCTCTCTGCCTTGTGTGCCTGCACTTTGGAGAAATTATCCATACTTTGAACTAACCTTCTTTCCTGAACACCAAAATTCTTGGCTACCACGAGAGAGAGAGATTTAAATATTTTTGGACAAGTTCATTCCTTGAACACACATATTCTGTTCCTATTTCTCTCAGTTTACATTGGGAGTAATCCTGAGTTACTTCCAGTACAAACAACCATATCCAAATTCAGACTCTGCCTATCATAGGGAAACACCCAATATAGTTGAAATCCATGTTTATTCCTAAGGAAAGCAACAATAACTCCACAACCATCAAGAACTTCATGCAGTATTCATTATTAATAAAGTATTCAGGTCAATAGTGAGGGAAGAACATGCAACCTTCTTCAAGGCTACGAACGTCAGTCCCCCAAGCCAATATAAAAATCTCATTTAGCAGTGTTTGACTGTGTGACGAATTGGGAGAACTTGTCTAAATATGATTTATGAATTCCATTGTGCTTTTATGAAGCACCTGTACTCTTATATCTTGTGACTCTCTGTACTGTCTTATGACTACCTTTTATTGTATTTTGCCTTATGGTTCTTACGCTGAGGACACAAGAGAATAGTTTTGGTACATCTGCTCTTAAATAATTGATAGTTAAGGACTACAGGTTGCTGAATAGACCTAATCTGCGGAGAACAAATAACTTATGGCACTTTAGATAAGCCAGTTTTCTTCAATTTTCTTGCAGAGACCTGGGATTTGAGGGGTTGTGCTTTACTCAGAAACAAAACAAACAAATGAGATATTAATGATAATTCCCAAGATCGTCTGAGTCACTCACTGAAGGGACTTTGAAAGCAAGTTCAGTCAGCAAAGAGCACTTGTCACCTTGAAGTTGTGGTCACTAACTTAGGGCAGTACTGAGCTTCATGGACACATGGACAAGCTCCAGCTGAACTCTGCCTGTGGGCACCTCTGCCTTCCCCAGGAGAGCAGGTCGCTGCGTCCTGGTGGTGCTGCCACCTCAGTGGTGGTCCCAGCCACAGGACAGCCCAGGAGGGACCACCAGCCCCACCACAGCACCTCCCTCCGCAGCGTGTGCTCTGGAGTCGATGCTCGCCCAGCCGGTCCCTCACAGGGGCACCAGTGGAGGAAAGGAGGCATTCACTCCTTCTGAAGTCCAGAATCTCAGTTAGTTTGCACACCCTGAGCCTAATATACAACACACTTCAATGAAGTCCACTGCACACCAAGACCTTTTGGTTTTTAAAAAAAGTTGTAGATCTGAATCCCATGGCAAAAATTAAGTTTTGCTAGCAAAGTTGTGAGTAAGTTTTTTTAGAACAAAGTCAGAGCAGCAGCAAAAACCCCCAAAATAATCAGAAACTAATTTTGAACATCTGCAATCAAGAACAATGTTTGCATATCTTTCATTTCCAAACTTGTCAAAGATTCAGTCAAAGAGGCAAGAAACATCCAGCCATTATAACTGATAGAGGGTAATGGTCCTTAAGAATTGCTCAAGTGTGTTACCGCTGGACTAGATATATTACAGGACTTCCACGGTTAAATAAACAAATAATATTTTATTGCTGACAATTTATACAGGATTTTATGTTCCTAACAAGATTTCCGAGCCTTATAGTCAGCTCATGAAAGAGGATGAGCTGACAGTACAAAGGAAGAGCAGCACCAGGAAACAGAACATAAATGATAAAACAGAGTTTGAAGCCAAACAGCGGTGGATGGTTTTGGCACAAGCGCCTCATTCACGAGGGAATGTTCCTCTTTGTAAACTTATCCAGAAGCCTTTTAATTTCAGCAAAATGGAACCATCTCTAACAGCTTTATTTCCTTCTCTGTAATACGATCATTTTGCCTCTCAAAATAAGAAAGCTCTACTTACAGTTTAACTAGCTTTTGGGAAAAAAAGAATTATTTTGAACACAGGTGGACTTGCTACCTTTCAAAACAATAAGAAATCCTGAGTTTTAAGACGTATCCTGTTATGGTTTGAGAAACCCACACCAATTTACTGTCATTTAGACAATTATTCTATCACCTGATGACCCCTCCCCACCCAGGAAGGGGAGTTGGGAGAAACAAGGAAACCCAGGGGCTGAAATATAAACAGATTTAATAGAATAAGCCTAGATGATTAACATTAATAACACTAAAGAACCAATATTGATCCTGATACCAATATAAAATACACAAGGATTACGCTCAGCCCATTCTATCCGTGGGAAGCCGCGCGCTCCCAGCAGGGGACACCAAATGGTGGACACTGCGAGTGCTGCGGCTTCGGAGGAAGGGAAGGGCTCAGGGCTCCCGCACTGGGGCAAGAAGTCCTCTGGATTGCCACCATCAAGGTACAGTGAGCTTCATAGCGAACTTTGTAATTCCTATGGAATGTGCCCTTCATGGTATGCAATAACTCTGTTGGGAGCTTGGGGCAAGTGCCCGGGTCTCGCTCCTCCTCATCCCTGCACCTGGCCAGCTCGAAAACACTGAGACCGTGAAACCCACACACCATGGCTGGTTGTAAAGTACATATTTTCACAAATTTGGACACTGGAGTCTTCTAAGAGTGCACTTTTCCCAAGCATTAGAAAATAAATGAGTCCTGTGTGGCTCAAACCAGGACACATCCACATTGTGTTTCTGCAGACTACTTTGCAGAGGCAAGAGAGCCCCAAAGATGTGATCCAAAGACCAAGGTGCTCAGATGAGGAACTTCCACTGACTTCAACCCCATACGAGTAGATAGGGGGTTTTGTCAGGCTAATATGACCCAGCATTTTGCTCTAATTTTGTGGCGAATAAGCCCATTGAGCTCTTGGAATGGATATGCCTGTCCACCACAGGAAAACATCGTCATGACAGAGAAGACGGATTTATCATCGCCAAGTTGGAGAACGCTCTACCACAGGCTTTTCAGGGTGTCTCCCCTCCCTGCCCCTCCATGGCATTAGACTCAGAAATTAACTTGAATTAACATCTAATGCATAAAGCAAACATATGTAAAGCCATTTTGCAGGCAGACGCTCCAGTTCCTGCAGCTTCCTTGTCATCATTTTGTAACTTGAGAAGCACTTCAGACCTGGCTCTGAAGCACTGGAATTGTTAAAAAAGCTAAATGAATAAACACATACATGCATAAATAAGTGGAAAATAACATTAATTTCAGCAAGTTTTACTCTGGACAGGTTTATATTTTATATTGATACAGAAAAATGCAAGCTTTTTTAATGCCGTGAAACAAAAAAAAAAAAAAGGTTGTGGGTTTTTTTTCAGCCAGTGGGGACAGTAACAATCATTAGAAAGCAGATCTTCTTACCAAGAAACGCATCTGCCTTAGTAGAAGAAAGGAGCGAGAAAATATTTTCCAGTAAAAAGAAACAAACATA
Source organism: Chionis minor (assembly GCA_013398295.1). Lineage (NCBI taxonomy): Eukaryota > Metazoa > Chordata > Aves > Charadriiformes > Chionidae > Chionis > Chionis minor. The sequence continues at coordinate 18,095 of VZSF01003422.1, forward strand.
CACATTTTTAAGTGTTGTAGTAGCAGTGCAATTTTTCCTTCTACTACAAGGAGAACTAATTGATATTTTTATAAACTTTCATAGACTTTCTACCCTGTCCTGCCTGAACATAGCAAATATTCCAAGAAAAAGCTAGTAGAATGTAAGCAACCAGGGCTGGGTTGCTATTAGCCCAGTTGATAACTTGAGCTAAATAGGGAAATTTAAATACATAATTCTGATAGGTTTTCTTAGATCTGCTGCAGCACTGCATTCCCATAGGAGGGCTGTAGGCAAGGCAGAATTATATTTGTATTTATAATTGTGTTTTGTATAACAGCTAAACAAGAGGGGACCCCAGAAAAAATAAAACTTATTTTCCTACAACAGTATGTTAACAACTAAACCAGCCAACAGCTCAAGGACTCCACATTTTGGCGAGGAAGCCAGCTAATAGCACTTGGATACTTTACTATTGAAAGCGTGACTTAAAAGTTATTCAGATAACCCACTCCAAAGCTTCTACTTTTGAAATTAAAACCGCCAAAATTTAAAAAGTTCTATCCAGACAAGAATCTAAGAAGAGTACTACAAACACTTTTTAGATCATTTTTTTGAGTTCCACACAAAGAATTAATTTAGGGTGTTTATTTTTAACAGTTCCTTTATATAGCAAAATTCAGAAAACTAAGTGGTAGAAAACTGAGTAAGAATAGCAAATACCAGAGATTGGAAAAGGACATAAAGGCAGCTTTAATAGCCTGGGAACGTTTAAAAATAGTAAGTTAAGACAGATATCAGTACAAAACCCAGCTCTATGCAGGATGACATCAGCTCCCACTGGAAAGGGTGAGATATTCTGAAGCTATTTATAGTCTGTAAAATGATTGCAATTTTGAGACAATTTGTGAGAAAGATCTGACAACGTTATTTTACAATGGCTTTGTTTTGGTTGTGTCAAGCAATTACTGCAGATATAACAACATGTCTGCTGTACAATGGAACATTTCAGTTTCTGAACTATTACTGAATACCTGAGTTTTGATTTAGAGAGAAAATTGAATTTGTCAGAACAAAAAACAAGTTATTCCTAAGAGAAACAGGAATACACAAGAGCAAATTAATGAACGAACTACTTAACAATTTGATAATTCTGTTTCAGTAAGGTAGTATCATTGGGCTATGATTGAATAATGTTAATTACATGGACGTGTAATCGTTATTCCTTCAATATTTATAATAGAGAACTTACGTACTAGTTTGAATTGTAGGCAAATTGTTATTTACTACTGAGGGATGATTTTACTACTAAGTTCCAAAACTATTTAGCCCAGAAGAGCAAGTTTTTCCTTTTAACTATGATCCCATAATAGAAATCAGTAAATAACCCACCCTTTCAACACAGAACATGATCAGAGACACCAAGGTCATCGGCAAAGATCTCTCTTTACCTTTGCAATTTGAGAAATTATTAAAGGAAGCGTGGGAAGGAGTATTCTGGCCTCGGTAAAGTTAATGGGATTTTGATACTGACTTCCCAGAACAACAGGTAACTATGCCTGGAGCTCCGAGGCATACTGGTACACTGAGATTTTTGCCTCTCAGCACAAAGGGGAAGCAGGGACTGTCTCTCATGGTGCTGCACTGCAAATGAGTGGAAATCCAGTCACCCAACTGAGCCTTTCTTTGGCCTAAAAATTCAGACTATCCTTTAGACTATCCTAATGAAAGCAGGTATGTCCACGCACAAAACATCTCCCATTTATCATGTCCCATCCAGCACCTTGCTGTGATTTTTGTGGCTGTAACTCGTGCCCAGCAATCTGGTTCTATTCCGAAACCACTGAGCTGGCAATCGATTTCCCACTGTTCCTTGGGTTGAAAGCTAAATCTAAAAATGGAACTACTAATATATTACAAGGATGTGCTAAATCTGTTAAGAAGGGGCTGACAGATCACATTAAAACATGCGCCCTTAAGCTCCAGGTGGCATGGCAAGTGACTTGTGATACATGATACCATTATTGACCTTTGAATTGTACAATTTATAAGAAAGCAAAAACTAGGGGCCTTTGCCTTGCATGTAAGCTAAACCAAAAGGGGGGAAGCTTCATGCTGACATTGTAAGACAAGTTTTCTGTAAAGGCTGCTAAAAGTGAATATTGTGCATGAATTCCCTGATACTAATTTAAAAGCAAATCCTGTTAGTTCTTTTGTTTTTGTTTTTATCTCTATGTATTCCACACAGATGAGTCAACCTGCAGCTACGACTCTGGTGCTACAACAGCTTTCACATGTAAACACTCTTCAGCTCTCTACTGAGGCTCTGAGACCTGCAGGATACACATCAATGCCCAAAAATCCTGCTACAGAATCTTTCTCATGGAATGGTCAATTCTGGTTTGAAGATAATCATCCAAAATAAACTATTACCTGTGACATATTAATTTATTTTACTACAATGAATATTTACTGCTAAAGTGAAAGAAAGAAGAGTCAAGAATGAACTTCTGGAAAGCAGTTACGCTGCAGAAAAGTTCAAGTCCCTTACAGCTAGTTTTGGCACGGGGAAACTTGCACAGAAAAAGCAAACAATAAGCAATTTTCATGTATCTTCTCATTCTTTCCATTTATAATGCACTAAGGACTGTGTTTTAATTTGTGTTTCTCCGCTAGTTGAGGGAAACCATCTGCTTTCAACAACAGACGAGCCATTCAGAGATTGTTCTTGGCACCATTAGGATAGTGATCTGTATGCCATGGTGGGGAACCCAGTGTCCTAACCACCTTCTCCACAGGCTCAATTGACCACCATCAGGCCTGCTCATCATTTGCTTCTTCCTGGAGAAGAACATCAAAGAGAGGAGCCAAGCCACAGAGACTATGCAGATGGCAAATTCATCATGGCCCAGGTCCAGAAGTTAAATGCGCAGTAGTACCAATAGTAGGGGATGCAACATGGAACAATTTCATAAACATTACAAGTGGCATCAGTAGAACCAGCAGCATTAGCTAACAACTGTCTTTTAGATTAATTGGTTTACAGAATTTAATTGTGATCTTGTTATGACTCCACGCAAAGAGAGAGGCATTTACTGAGAAATGCATTATAACAAAGAGTTCAGTTTTGGCTTATTTTTAAACTCAGAACACCAAACAGTGGGAAATTATCTCTGATCATATTTCAGACCTATGCCCAAAATCAGAATCCAAATGATTAGTGATGCTGGACTTGATTCTGTTTCAGTTCACAGCGATGTAAACTAGGAACAGCACCATTGAGTTTCATCAGTGAAAGACTGATAAAAGTATTATCAGGATCAAGTGCATGATTTAGAGTGTATTTTAAAGGCTGTGCACACTTATCCTGCTGGGTCACATTTTCAGCAGCAGCAAACTGGTACATATTCACTGAAATCAGGGAAGCCACAGTAATTTTGACCAGCTGAGCCAACGGCCTGTATTCTCAGAATCGATTTGAGAACAGAATTTGAGAAGTTAATCACACTTCATTCTACGGGGAGGCTCTGCGCCTGTTGAATTCCCTGTCTGCAGTGTTTTTACAGACCATTTTGAATTTTCTTGCTAGGTTTCCTGTTTTTTAAAAACATAGTTTGCAAGCCATTTGCAGATTTTTTCTGACTGTGGAGCCAGAAAAAGAAAGGGATTGCAGAGAGAATTCTCGCAGATTGGTCTTCACTGGATTTAAAAGCCTTCAGGAAACGTTTGAGGTAATCCAGAAAGATTGAAGAGTACAGATGTACCTCCCAGGATGCAAGGACTAATGCATGTAATAACTGTATTTCTTTAAAATGACTTTCTCAAGCAGAGTTAAAGGCATAGATGTAACTAAGGGATTGGACTCAGGCCAAGTTGTAATGGCTCTGCTGTTTATCTCCCCCCCCCATCCCCAGCAGAAAGAGCAGAACAAGCATTTTACTAAGAGATTTAAGGTTTGCTTTCACTCCCTCTCCTACTTAGACCTCCTGCCCCAAACACTCTTGAATCACACAAATCAAAAGCTAAATTGACTAAACCACAGCAAAAACAGAAAGCCCACTGCTCAGGCCATTTTTACTTTGTCTGCTACGAAGAAAGGGAAGATAGATAAGAAAGAGTATTCAATATTTTAGTATTAATATATCAAAGTATGAAGAGTAAAAAAAATTGCAGGTTATAAAGAGTGCAATTTAGTAGTGGCCACTCTAACTAGAAGTTGTTTTCTTAACAGTCTTATCAAGAGACCACGGAGCAGATCCTGAACAGCGGGTTCTGTTGTACTTTTTTTCTCATTGCTCTTCATATAAACATGAATTTTCCTGTTTATATATGAATATGAACCTGAAGAGACCCAAAAAGGATACTGTGTGCTAGAACCATCCTTCTGCCTGTGAAGGATAACTATCCATGTGCTTATCTATGCTCACAATGAGGTGTTCAAAGGCTCAATCCATGTTGCCCTACAACCTCTCTTCAGTTCACGCTCATGTCCAGTTATTAAACACTTAAGGAACGACCTTGCTCCTTAGATGGCTAATATGAACAATTAAGTACTCCCATAGAGCTTAGAAGAAAGTTTTGGGGCCCTGTTCTGGATGTTTTAAATTGTTCAAGAGGTAAAAGCAACTGCTCTGCCCATCTCCCACTAAAAGCCACTTGGAAACTACCCTCGTGCAAAGGACTTCTTACATCCTATAGGAAGGTGGAAAACACGCCTCAGCCAGCATACAGGACACAGTAGAATGGAATGCCTCAGTATTTTATACATTTCTAGTTGTTAGGCCTCTTCCAGCCGACACCTGTTACACCAGCCTTGAGGACGCTAATTTACAGATACATCCCTAATAAGCCTCAAATGCATGGAAGTGATTCAACGCTTCCCTAGCTGCTCTTCTTCTTCCAGTCCCTCCTAGGGCAGTACAGCAACAGGCCTTGAGCTTTGGCTAAGAGGACAGAGCATTATTTCTCTTCCTCTTTTCAGCCATGCAAGTCCAGCTTATTTTCCAGTGCCTCCCCGGGGCTAAGGTCTGCCTGTTGAAATCCGTGCTGCGGAAAGCAAGAGCTGGCCTCTTTCCATCATCTTACAAAGTAATTTTCAAGGTTAACCACAGGAAAAGCAGATGAATTATGTGGAAACAATCATCTGCCCAGACCTTTCTACAGGTGCTCTTCCCCATCCTGTCCGTTTGCTCAGCACGCGCTGCGGCACGGATGGGCACAACACACTATTGACCAGAAAACTGGTCAAAGCATTTAGATTTATGCAGTGCAATAATAACTAGGTTCACAACAAGGCTACATAGAGAAAATAAAGAAGAAAACTCAACTACCTTCCTGCCAAAGTCTCTGGAAAACAAAAACAACCCTGTAATACAATCCTGTTTGTAAAAGTGCTTCGGGGTGCCTATGTTTCAGAGCTGGGAGCATAATAAATTAACTTAAATAGTGGATGCCTAGGACAAAACCCTGTGGGATACCTGAGCCAACCCAACAGGTGGAGAAATTGAAAACAAATTGATAGCCTTGGGACAGGAAATATTAGAACCAAGCAATTATAATGCCAGACTGTCTAGCATGAAAGGCAAGGAGAGCCAACAATGATTTGCATTGATACAGCACCAGGAGTCGCGCGTGTCAGGTGATGTCCCAGAGCTTTTCACAGCAATGGAACATCACAGTTACACAACAGCTGAAGGTAAAGAGGGGGGGAAGAAAATTTCCGCAAAAGTCTAGACCAAAGCAACAAAACCAGGAGTATTTTTTAAGCCAAAAGAGTGGTTTGTGTCTTGTGGGAGGAAAGAGGCATGCGGTTGATTTGAATATATGCCTTCACCGTATGTATGCCCCAAGGAGCTCAGGGAAAGTGAGTTGCATTTCACATGCTTTGCACAGCACCCCTGGAAATCAAAACTTGCACAATGGTTTTGTTCTCCAACACAAAGAGATACGGCAAAAGGAGGAGATCCCTTGTTACACATGCTGTTCCCTTTCCCAATTATTTTTTTTTTAACCTCTTCACTCTTCCAACCCACATGCTATCTAAATGCTGTTCTGTTGGCTCAGCAGCAAACAGGGATGGTAGACCTTTCATTTTAACTTTTGTTCTGTATTATCTGATGCAAACAGGCACTTGGGCCACTCTGCCTCTTCCCTGAAAACTACATCCGAGGTAGAGATTCTGCAAAATCAACTCCGGACAGCTTAAAATTATGACCTTTGGTTGAATACACCTTTCCTAGGAGCTGCTACAAATCTATAATTAACTGCAGCTCTGGCATCGCTGCCAGCTCTGTGCTGTTCTCTCTATTGTTGGACCCTCTGCTTATATGTGCATTATTAGCATTAAGGTGTAGAAAAATGCCACACTCCATACCTGGCTGCTCAAGGCCCTATTACATGAAAGAAAAATGAGCACGTGGCAATTTTTCCAGTTTGCCCTGTAGGCTAGAGCAACCACAGGGCCTGTGCCTGAAATAGCGTGGGTATCATATTATCTGCAAGCTCCCGGTGCACAACCCATCCCTACCTTGAAGGCAAGAGGTGGCCCTACAGTAAATACACAAGGAAATGCACCATTTCAAGACGCGATACACACTGTTCTGTCTGCTAAGAAGCCAGGAGCTTGGCATAGGAACCATGCATCTAAAGTTTCCCCAGGAAAACCTTCCTCACAGATGCATTCAGAAGGCTTAATATTTTGAAAGCAGCTATCCAATGGAAAGTGCCAGAGAAGCACTCTCTATAATTACAATTTTACCACTTGAAAAGCTTGGCTATGTCATAGCAGTGGCTCAATTAAGTTGAAATGCAGGACTGCTCCTGATGGTGCAACGGTTGTGAATAATATCATAAAACATTTGCTAGTCTCCTGGAAACATGCTGATTATGGGCACAAAGTACACTCTATTTTCTTTCTGAGCACTGAGGCTCAACACATTTACTTACATTTGGAATCAGGACAGCTACTGTCTTTTTTAATACAACTTTATGTCATTTATGCCTCACATCAAAATAGCTCCGCTACAGGCAGCGCAGGAGGAGATGCTTTGGGGAGCCTGTTTACTTCCCAGAACAAAGTCTCAGGTAAAACTGCCACAGCTCTCCCTGGCTGCTGCAAAATTCCAGGCACTTATCTTTGTGGGACAATGGAGAACCGAATCAAAGCAAGCCAGGAAGCTCTCGGAGTACTGCCGATTAGGCTGCACTAATTAAAAAGGCTTGGGATTCAAACCATCCTACAAGAAGAAACTTGACTACAGAGAAGACCTGATGTAACAGATTACCTCTGCAAGCCTGTCAGGACATTTTCCTAGGCATCTTCCTGCAGGAGTGCATGCACAGACCAGCTAAGCATTTCTGGAGAGCAATCTAAATGCAAGAGCAACCACCTCCTCTGCTGAGACAGGTGAATCAGGGCAAGGGAACAATTTAAAAGCCATTCCCCATGATACACAGCTCCTTTACATAGACCGTGGAAGGATTAGATTCACCCTTTCCCATTCTCAAAGCGTGAGCTAAAGACAACAGAAAGAATGTTTATGTAGCTACTTCTCCGTTTAAGCAGCAGATTACTTTCCTGTCTTCTGAGCAATAGACAAAAACATTGGCCAGCTGTTTTTGTCAAACTTTGAATTTACTATTTGATTTTTTTCCTAGATTCTTACTGGATCTTTTTCCAGGATAGAGTGGCTACATATCCATGAAGCAGTTAGAGGCTTTGATTGGAGAACACTTCCATCATAAATAAGGATTATTCCTTCGTCATAAAAGGTGTAAAAAAAATAAGCAAATACCATAGACTTTCAGAGTAGGCCTTTAAGAAAATGTTGGTTCCAGCTGATTTAAGTACCCTGATTTTAACTGCATTATTTTGCTATGCTGTGTAGCTGTGATGCTTAGCTATTGCCTCAGTAGGGTTTTCTGTACTTATCCTCAAGAATATAGTAAAATTATACTTAGCATAAAATAAGGACTGTTAGATGAACTGTACACTTCAATGCCAATATTATTCTTTAGGTCAAATGCTCAATGCCTCTGAATCTGGACTTCACACAAGGACACCTGGAGGTCATATGCTCCGTGCTAAACATTTCCTAACGCCAAATGAGAATAGCGAGTGTGCTGTTCGATAATCCCTCTAAGACAATTTTTTTGACAGAGATACGCTTCATTTTGTATCCAAGCGCTAGCACAGTGTCACACAATCCTCTACGCAGCAAAACCACCAGTTCTGACCGTTCAGGACAGTCTCTGAAAAGAGTTTCTTGCAGGCAGGACCCTGCATGAAATTTGCTGTTACAGCTTAGTTTGGCATTGGCATTATCCTTGACGAGATATATCAGATAAAAATGTGCAAGTAGCCATTGGGTCTATAGGTTGCTGTAAGAGAGAGTACTGAACATGTTCATTTTGGCCATTCAGCTGGACAAGGGACCCTGGGGGAGCATAAGTACACATTAAGCTGTTGTAAGGAGATATAAATCTTCTTTGACTGGATAGCCACTAGCCATTAAGTGGCTACATAATAAATGTTAATCATTTTGGACCTGCTTCAGGATTAAAAGAGTCAGATTTACTTTCATGTTGGAAGTTGTGAAAGACTGAGGATGCCCTGAAATCGATTGGTTCTGTGCAAGAGCCAAATGGATGCTATAGTCTGAAGTAGGACACACGCTGCCCAGAGCAGTACTTACACCACTACAGAAACCGAGTTTTAAATGATAACTAGATCTTCCCTAAAACGCATTCCTCAGTTTTCCACACTTCTGCATCATGGGTGATATTTTAGCTCCCTTTACAGATTTATTTTTTTAGTTAATTCAGCACTGTAAAGCTATCTTTAAGGCACATTATGAGCTTTTTCAGGGACAATAGCGTAGGAGAAACACAATATGGTGGCGATTTGGACATAGAGGGGCAAGTTCTTCCTGCCTCCACCTTCCCATTCCCAGCTGTGGCTACCTCTGCAGTCCATTCTCTCAGAAAGCAGCTTTCTAGTTTTCTAATGGCAGACATGCCAGAACAGACAGGGAGCAGGAGACAGTAGTTGAACGTCCATGCAGTGACTTCCCAACTCTTATTCCCAGCACAGGACACAACGTCATGTAAAAAGATCTTTGTAGGCATTGTCTCCACTCCACTTGTCTCCTGGCCAAGTTTAGCAGTCAGCAGTACGGAACAGATGTACCGGTACTGCCTGTGGAAGCCAGGCTTTACCCAACCTGATTTGCATCGCGCTCCCTCTAACGGATCTGTATTTTAGGACATGTGCTATATGCTGTAATAACATGTGCCAGAATCTCACCTTCTCCCAAGGTGAACAGACAAAGGTTATTCTGCCAAACCCAAAAGGGTTTTTGGGTGGGAAACAACACCAAGTACAAACACAGGAGTCACCACCAGCCTCTCTGGAGCTACTCGCTTTTCCAGCATTGCCACTAGAGCAGGCCTTCTCTCTTCAAACATTAAATTCCATTCATACCATTTCCTTTTTTTGACACAATTATTCTAAATTTTTATGAAGCAGTAAGTGGCTAAGTACCAAAAAAAAAAAATTCTCCCCCTGGGCTGTTGGGCTTACAAAAATACGCAATTATGATGACATTTTCATTCCCGTCATTATTCATCTTGCTTATAGGATATAATCTATCTACAGCTTGAATTATCTATCAGACCAGTCTTTGGGTAGGGCCTTCTTCATGTTTCTACAGTGAAAGTCAGCTAAACTCAGTTAGTCCCTAAACACTGCCTTTCTATCTATCATTGGCAATTCTGCTGTGCTTGGTAACTTAATTTCTTCATTTCAATTATTTTAAACCCTTTATGCACAGTCTACCCAAGACAAGTGTGATGTTAACGTGAACAATGTATTTATAACCACTTTGCTTTAGCTTGGAAATGACAAATACTCCTTGTTTCTAACATCCCCTCAAGCCTTCTGTAGAGTGTGATTTCTTATTTTACATTTTAAAACCTTAATCTCTGTTCTTTTACAGCTAACAACGAATCTCTATATATTATACACAGCCATGCACACACATAAAATTGCCAGTCCAAAGCTGGAGGCAAAAAATTTAAATTTTATTGATAAATGGCACTAACTAGATTTGACATTTGACTAAACTTGTTAAAACAATCAGAATATTTGATATCATTAAATCTAATAAAGATGAAATATCCAATATTACAAATTACATCATGCAGTGCAAGACCTATCTTGTGCATAATGATACTGAACCAGACTGCCTTTATAAACTTCTAGCGTGGTCTCAGAACACACTTATCGGTGAAAAATTAATTCAAGGTGCATAAACACGTATTTTATACTAATTCTGGTATCTTGCATCATTGAAATAAATTATAGATTGGAATCATTCAAGAATCCAGAGTCTTATTTTTTTTACAAAGATACTGTCTCACAAAACACTGAAAAACAGGAATCCATAAACAAACATATTTGTTATACAGGATCACATGGGTAATGAAGAGGTCAAAGGACTTAGCTAAACTAGGAATTTCCTGCAAAGGGTAGTAGGAAAATTAAGCATTGTTACATGCCAGACAACGGATACTAGTTGTTTTAAAAAAAAAAAATCCAGGTGTACACTGTAGTCAAACCCAAGAGGAAGAGACCAGAGTTAAGAGACTGGTACCCACAGGCATGCAGCTGGACAGATGTTTAGTTATACAGAGAGAGAGAAAGTAGAAAAAGAATAAAGATGAAAAATGAAAGTCGGGCTATAAAAGACTTGAAGAAAATGCTGAACTTTATCCCCACCTTCTCTGAAGAGAGACGGTGGCCAGGAAAAGATGATGGAGGTGACAGAATGAACAACTTCAGTGCATTTGGTATAGATTTAGTTTCCAAATCAAAATTTCCAACTGCAAATACAAGGATGACCAGTGAAGGCCGGATTACTGAAACTACTTAAAGATACCCCCTCTGACATCTCTTTTCCAGTTCTTTGCCCCAGTGCACACTGGGGATGTTTGGATATTAACATCTATGCTAAATTTCCACTTCCTGCTAAAATTCAAGATGGGGGTGTGTGTGTGTTTTGTTAGGGAAAAAAAAAAAAACCCTAGAGGTGTATCTATATAACTAATATCTAGAGAAAGTAAACAGAACTAGAATATCAGAGAAAGCATCACCTTGATTCTGGTGCACTATTCCTAGAGACACATATAAGTTATCCAGGGAGGTGGCTGGAGGAGTAACGAAATGTCTATCTTGAGATAGACAGCAGGCAAAGATTCCTGAAGCCTTAACCATTTTAAAACTAACTTCCCTGTGTTGCTAGTAGGAAATTTGGTACATCAGTTCCTCTGAATTAGAGATTTTGGCCAGAGAAAATCAAGACCTAGAATAACAGAGATGGAACTTAATGATAAAACCTGTCCAGATCTGGATTTGCTCCAGAAAACCCAAGGCAGACATTGAAAAAGAGCCTGAACAGAGGTCAAAACCGTATGGTGCAAGTATAGGCTACACCTGTAAAAACAAACTACCCAATGCAGGATAATGTTAGAACCAGGAAGCCTGGAGAAGTGGAGTGGGTGGTGAGGAGATGGGAAGGGCTCCCTTGGTACCGGCAAGGACCTACCAAGTAGCAAAGCAGGTTTTTACAGGCAAAGCTTAGCTCTTTTTTCTCTGCTTAAATACTTCCTTTGCCTCAACCCTTTTACAAAATTTCATATTACAGAATAAATTTGCATGGAAACAAGGTCTTGGTTTTATTGGAATCTATCAGTTGCAGGTGCTTATCCCTCGCAAAAGTCATAATCCTTTCTTTGTCCTCATCACCATTTTGCCACAACCAAATGCAATGTCACAAATGAGATTATGACTTCACATAGAAAACAAACATCTGGATCCAATGAATCCCTACGGAACAAAGATCCTGTTTTCATGCAAATCAGTTCAGTAATAAAAATTAAGGAAAAAAATAAATCCTCTGGAAATACAGCGTGATGTATGAGTAGAATTCCCTCTAGATAGAGGGAATTGTCATCGTATGTTCCCATGCCGCATCAACCAGTAGATTTAAGAAAGAACAGATCTATTTTCATAGGAGTGTGAAATCCTGGTAACTATACACATTAAAAGGCATCCATTTAAAACAAATTTGAGCCTTTTATTTGGTGACTGCTGCCAAAGCTTTCTGTCTTAGGACAGCCATTGCCACTGAATTTGAGCAATTTGCATGTAAAACTGGTTGAAAAGAAAACATTTGGGATACTTGGTGGGTTTTGTTTGTTTAAAAAACACACCCCACAAACAACCACACACATTACCATGAAAAAGAAACATTCTGATGAAACACATCTGAAATGTGAATCTTTAGGAATTCTCTTGCACTTTTTACTAAACAGACATCCCTAAAATAAACCGTATTTTTTATTTTTAGAAGTCTTAAGAAAAGATTCCGTGATTTTTTAGGGGTGACTACTAGGAAAGATAATGGAAAGAGATCCAATGGAAGTTTTCTTCAAACTAACTACGTGTTTAAAACTTTTCTGAAAAATCTGAAATATTTACCTCTGCACATGTGAACATACCATTGATTGAACACCACTGTACAAGCACTGATTGCCATTCTAAAATCATAGTAAAATGGTGGATGGAGGACTCTCCTTCCAAGATTACTTATGTGAGATGTTTCAGACATACTTGCCAGCAGAAAGCATATAAAAACCCTATCGACACACAATACCAATATTCATAACCTTCATCAGCCCAATGGATGCTGCTAGCATATCGGTACATATGAAAGCTCAGGAATGCACACAGCTCTTCACAGGCGTAACAGATCTACAGTCTCCACACACTTTTCCAAAGCTTCCACTAGACCAGAGACAATGTTGGAGAGACATTGAAGTGCTGGAGCGTGTCCAGAGAAGGGCAACGAAGCTGGTGAGGGGTCTGGAGAACAAGTCTTATGAGGAGCAGCTGAGGGAGTTGGGATTGTTTAGCCTGGAGAAGAGAAGGTTGAGGGGAGACCTTATCACTCTCTACAACTCCTTGAAAGGAGGTTATAGCCAGGTGGGGGTCAATCTCTTCTCCCAAGGAAGAAGCGATAGGACAAGAGGAAATGGCCTCAAGTTGTGCCAGGGGAGGTTTAGGTTGGATATTAGGAAAAACTTCTTTACCAAAAAAGTTATCAAGCTTTGGAACAGGCTGCCCAGGGAGGGGGTGGAATCACCATCCCTGGAGGTATTTAAAAGACAGGTAGACGTGGTGCTGAGGGACATGGTTTAGGGGTGGTTTTGGCATAGGTTTATGGTTGGACTTGATCTTGAAGGTCTCTTCCAACGCAAGTGATTCTATGATCGTAAAAATCGTTCCTTCTATTCTATGATCTTAAACACAATATACAGGCAGTGAAAACCTGAGGCTAGTTTGGTTTTTGTTGGGTTTTTTTTTTTTTTGGTTTTGAACTGAACTACTTGGCATCCATCAAACCTGAATTTTCCATTTATTTTCAGCATCACATTTATTGGAACGCCCCCAACGTTTTCCGTGATGCAGCCCTAGCTCAGGTGCATCCACACGAGCAAGGGTGACGTGAAGTAGTCTCAAGCAGGGATTAGTCCAAGTGCTCTCAAGGTGCTCCTGACTTACCCCAGGTGTAAAAGACTAACACCATCTCCTCTGATCAAGGGCCTGGTACCATTCTGAACACACACAAAGGCAAACACGGTGGTGGAACAATACAAATATGCACATCATGCGGGAAGTTGTCCAATTTATCTCCAGTAAAAAGGCTGACTGTAAAACAATAATGTGTGTAGCAAGTTTACAAGCTTGTATTCACCATTTGCCAGCCTGCAAATACATATAAAGGACTCAAGTCCTTTATAATCAGTGCGCCCCTGGAATTTGCTCACAACAACGTTCTCTTTTCTTACTTTGACAATCCTCATTAATGACTGCCTTCCCTACGTGTTACGAGGTGGAAATGCCTATGTGACCTGCATGCTTATACACATGAAAGCTCATTGCAGGCTGCAAAATTTAAATTAGGTACAAATGCTCACGGAAAGAGGAGGGAAGGAAAGGGAGAGGGAAGAGCATTTCAAAAAGCGTTAAGGAGCTAGGCAAACAGAACTGTAATACATGAACTGATTTCTACGGAGAGTATTAGGTTGCCCAGAGAGGTTGTTGAGGCCCCATCCCTGAAGATGTTTAAGGCCAGCCTGGATGTGGCCTTGGGCAACCTGGTCTAGTGGGGGGTGTCCCTGCCTGTGGCAGGGGAGTTGGAACTCAATAATCTGCAAGGTCCCTTCCAACCTAAACCATTCTATGATTCTGTTAGGATGTACTCATTCTGATGGTCTGCCCATGGAAATAGTGTCCTTCAATTTCTACTATTTTACACCTTAAACATTGCCCTTTCCAAGCAAAATTTTGAAAATGACGGTTTGAAGTGTTTTTTTTTCCTCAGTATCTAATATCACATTTTACTGATACTTAACATAGTATTATCACGTAGCATATCAGTTATTCTCAAATGATTCCATGAAGTACCTACAGGCCAAATCTGACCTGGGAGGCTAAGCCAGGTAAACCAGGCACACAGCACCATGACAGCATTCTTTATGCTCATGCTTTATGCTGACTGAGAATTTGGGCAGAATCAAAAGTTTCAAGTAAGCAAATCTGGTTTTGGTTATTGCTCACTGTATGCCCCCAACAGTGCGCTGATGAATGAAACAATAAATTAAGAACAGCTACTCTTAAAGATGAGAAGACTGTTCAATCTAAGGTGGAGGTCAGAGCTATGTTGATTTGACTCTTTTTAAAAAAATCCGAACAAACAAACAAAACAAAAAAAAAAACAAGCAAAAACCAAAACCACTCTGGAATACTCTTTTCCATCAATTTCTGCAAGCACCTTAATACTAGGATTATCATGAATTTATTTTCACAGAATCACAGAATGGCAGGGGTTGGAAAGGACCTTCGGAGATCATTTATTCCAACCCCCCTGCCGAAACAGGTTCACCTAGAACAGGTTGGGCAGGAACACATCCAGGCAGGTTTGGAATATCTCCAGAAAAGGAGACTCCACCACCACTCTGGGTAGCCTGTTCCAGTGCTCTGCCACCCTCAAAGTAAAGTTTTTCCTCATGTTGAGATGGAATTTCCCATGTTCCAGCTTGTGCCTGTTGCCCCTTGGCCTGTCGCCGAGCATCACCGAAAACAGTCTGGCCCCATTTTCCTGTCATCCTCTCCAATTCTCTAAATTACCACTTGCTCAGAAGCAGAAGACTGTGTACACTCACGAAACCTTCCTCTGAGGTCTGACATGCGACGTGCACAGCTGAAAGCACTAGATCCCTCTGTGGTATCTTACCCCTGGCTCAGTACCAGATTTCTCTGAAAAGAATCCTTCGAACATTTCTCTCCCAAGTGCCCACTGGCTCTTCACAAATACTTGCTTTTACTCCACAAAATGCCACTCTGCTGCACAGTTAACACTATTTCAATTACCCTCTAAAGCATATTTATTAAACTTCAGGGTGCCTGTTCAGAGTGTGTCTTCCTCAAACTCACTGTGGCCAACGTTTGATTTTTTTCCTCGCTGACCATTACAGACACCTGCATTCATTTTAAAATGGTGCTATAGCTCTTACCTATAATTGCTCTTGGTTTCAAATATTGATAATTCTTGGGATAAAAATAGATCATTAGTTCCCGAATGCTGAAATAAATATTGCTGCATGAGCACTTTTGCGGCTGTGGCTCTTAAGCACCTCATCAGCAGGACCATGAAAATTAAGCTAGTCACAAGAATAAATGAGACTTGGTCTCCATCTGATCTAGAGGCCACAGAAACTTACTGAAGTCAGGAGATTTGTGCAATGAATCTTCATTTACATAGCCCCTCTTTTAGCATATACTGGGCTGAATTTAGAAAACAATTTAAGCAGTCAAGTAAAATAGCATGATGCTACCAAATATATAAGCAGCAGTAAAGCCTGGGCTTCCATCTAAAAATGACTGAGCAATAACTACGAAAACATACAGGAAAGCCAGGGATGTTTTTCTTGGTTCTTAAAGCACGTGTATTTCAGATGAAAGAAAGTCTGCTTAGACTTGAGAAAGGTTACAAAGACTACAGACTAGAATACTGTCCCTGAATGTTCCAATTTTATTATTAACAAATAGTATTTTCCCCCAAGACCATCTCCTGGTACTTTTTAAAAAGTGCTTATGCTGTATTTGCGACTGACAACAACTAAATCAAACTCAGACAGAGCTGACTTCAGAGATTAACACATTGCTTAAACATTTTTTCAGTGATTGAGTAACTAACTATTACTCTGACCTGCTTTCCATGCTTTTTGGTTGGTGTTGGGAGTTTTTTTTGTGGTTTTTGTTTGTCTTGGGGGTGGTTTTTTGTTGTTTTTTTGTAAGAAGTGATCGATGTATTTTATGAACAATTTAGTTGTCCTTTTAAATGAAAATGAAATCTACATTTTCCATTTCAGGGATGCAGAAGGAGGTACATACATCTGACAATTCTTGATTTAACAGAAAAATACCTTGGCTTTCTGAAGACCAACATACCCACATAAATTATGCTTGGGAAAACCTTAATCAAAACTGTTATGTGTAACAACACATCTGTTCTTATTTACAGACGTAAGAGGCAACAGCTTCCAATCAAAAAGAAGCGGCATTAAATTTGATTTACTCTTTACAGGCTGTGAAAGTAACTTAATGGCCGCCCCCTCCCCACACATACAAACTCTCTCCCGCCCCACATACTTTCTTTCAGGAAAGATTTAACCGTGTTTGGAGAGATATTTATTCTGTCCCTGGCAAAAATCTTCTTAACTTTTTCAGCTCAATGGCTGCAGATACTGTTTATACCTTTGAATTCAGGCTGCTTTACATTTTGAAGTGGTTTTGTGTACATCATTAATTCAGGGGGTTCAAGCCTCAGAGCTAAAGGCTCCTCCAGTTATGTTACAGCTTCACCTAACTTGAAAGTGTACATATAGGAATAAAGCACAAAAATGATATTTAAAATTTTAAAAGTGAGCAAAAAAATAGAGAGTCAAAGTTAAAGATCCTGTTTTTCAACCAGCCATCAGGCAAAGTGGCACAAGCTGCAGGCAACTCGGTATTACTGCGTTTTTAAGCGCAACACAGTGAAGTCTACGACACTGTCGGGTTCTCTGCGGTTACTTTTAACATTGCAGGCTTTACAGTTTAGAACACTCAGTGCTGGAGAAGTGCTCTGCCATGATGTGCAGCTGCTGTTACTATGATCATTAACTACTTTTGACTACATTCACTTCAAACGACCAGACGTCACTGTCCGGCACACTTGCAGAGGTCCATCCCTAGCCGTGATTTAAATGCCATCTCCAGCTACGACACACATGAACACTTTGACTTTTTAAACTGTTGAGGGAATTTATTTAGTGCTTGTGAGATAACCAGGGTATTCCTGGCTCAGAATGTGGACAAGCCATTGGATGTAGTACTTGTTAGAAGCTTTATGGTGTTTCTCATGATCACCCGTGACCAACGGTGGTTCTTATTCAAGGCACAGCTCCTCCAGTCACATCCAACTAACAGCTAGCAAGCCACCGCTGCCCATTCCTCACCCGATTCAACACAATCCTACACGGATGGCACGAGCAAGGCCAAATATGAAAACATAATTTAAGATTTCTCTTGTTTTCCCACCAGTACGATATGGTTGACTTCCAGTGACACCAAAGTCCCCGAGTAAAGCAGTTAAAGATGTTTTGGAGACGCACACATTGAAGAATCAAAATAAACAGTGGTTAGTAATGGTTGTAGAGTAGGTATCATTGGCATTTATGTTCCAATTTCTATTAGCCATCTTTGGAAAGGTGTGACACATGCCTCTGCCCCATCAACTGGGCATGTATTTAGCTTTGAGTAATCCCCAAACCATCAGATTTAACCCACAAAATGCTGCACAATTCCAAATCAAGTGGAAGCCAAGACCTTTACAATCCCTGTGGAAAGAAAAGCTGTGAGTTTTCAGAGTTTGGAGCCTACAGAGAAGCTGCGCAGCTCTGTTTAGACTCATTAGACAAACCTAGTCTCCCCAGAGGCAGCCCTGCATAGCAGTACATTAGGTATTGACTCCCCATGAGACTCATAAGTGAATCACTCAAATTTATTTCAAGGTACGTAAATACTTGTGAGACTGGCAGGTATAGGAAAATTATTTACCATAAACAGGAAGAGGAATTAAGCAGTGTGCCCAAAATGGTACCACCTCTTGCTGAGGAGTTAATGTGCTAAGCATTTGGTGCAGTAGGTAAAAATGGATAAGACATTTCTAGCATTATTTTGCTCATCTCCTTGTGTCATCTAACCTACAGAACCCGAGGGTTTTACCATTACACTAGTCCTTCTTGAGATGCACGCACCCCCCTACCCCAGCCCAAGGTCACGGTATTCCCTACAAACTCCTTGCTCTGGTTTTCCAAATGTCAAACTTGGCGGCCAGAAAAACATCAAGACTTTTTGACTGCACATAACTTTCTACTGCCTCTCAGAGGAACAAAAACATAACAGAGCTCACAGTGTCACCAGAGCTGTTGTAAAATGCACTTGGGCATTGTGAAGATTCATGCTTAACACCTTCGTATAATTTGTGGGAACATGCTCAAAATCTCCATTGCATACTAATGAGCTATTATGCAGAAGGGCAGGATGGTATTAAGTGAAACATTTTTAGATGACTAAAAGCAAGAATGAGGAGCAGAAACAGAAGTAAAAATCCTTCCACCTACCTACAATCACAAAAATGTTAGTCAGTGGTGATGCTACTTTCTGAGCCAGCATAGACTCATCTTAACTCTGCCAGGATAGCTCTAATTTCAAAGGGTAGCTCCTCTTACGGCAGGGACAACGATGGGCAGTCAGCGTACTGTAGCAGGTAGAATACAAGAACTAGGACTCAAAGACCAAATTTTCCCAATTTCTGTGACCTCTTACATTTCACCCTGTATTTCTTGGTTTAGTAAGACAAACAGACTTCATTCTATTGGAAGAGAATTACTATTTTTGTACTTTTTTTTTCCCCTCAGATATTAAGCTATACTTATAGCTGGCCTTTAATAAAAGCCTAGAAGGTTGTAACGTACATTGACTCCACTGCATGACAGAGGCATGCTTAACTATCTGGCTTAGCCTATCTTCTGGAATCAAGAATGACTTATTTGACATATTCTTACGAAGAGGAGCCAGAAATTGCACCCAAAGTTTCTTCTTTTGTCCTGCTGCGTAGCTGAAATGCTGTAGGTAATGAACGCTATAAACTTTTAGAAGAGGAAAATTAGAAAATACTTTTTATTCTCATAATAAATACCATTTGCATTGAGACAGCACTAGATGCTGTCCACAAACACGTCAAAATAGAGCCACTGGCGGTGAGAGTTTACAATATAAAAGATAAGTTTTACCTACTTTTTAGAAATCTTTTGGTTCTTTTAAGCAGCAAAATATGATTTCATAATTATTACCTTATGCTGTCCTGACATTTACATTACCATACAGTGCTGAAAGCTAGAAAATACCAACTGTTCTGCAGAGGATTTTCTTCTCTGCAGGGTAAAAAAAATCTATTAAATTGCAGCCAGACCCATTAAAAAAAAAAGTACACTCTTGGATTGCAAGATTGGAAGAGATTTGAGTCCTGAACCCTATGCGGAGTAGAATATTATGGATCAATGAAGGTAGTTTGGGAACGGTTAAGCAGGTTTTATGAAGTCTCCTATTCAAAGGATAGGCTGCATGTACTTGTGAACCACGGGCCGGAGAAGGGGCTGTAAAAAAGTAACAAAATTTAAGATATATCCCTGCTCTCCTGTATCTATGAGCGTGAAGATCTGAGCATTTCCTGGAAACATAGTTATGTGTGTATAATGACCAAAAAGATTGTGTTATCCTGTATTAGCATCGTTTACCGAAATGTATATGGAATGTGTCCATGAAACTGGAAGGTGAGAGTCAGAGGCTGGGACTTAATCCAAACCCCTTCATACCCTAAGGAGTCTCCACTTCAAGGGTCACCGAGCGCCATTTCTATTCTGAGGTTTGATCAATCCTCTTTCCCCCCATCCCCAAGACTTCAACACCTTTTACAGCATCCATTGCTCACAACAGTGACATTTAGTAGGGATTGTGAAGGGCTTAGAGCAGCACTAATTTTCCCAATTCTCGCTGGACTGACGAATGGCTCCTGTAAAAGGCTAAATCATCACTTATCCTGCCCCTCAGAATTGCAGCGCTTCCTAATCTAAACTGTGCCGTAAGCACTAAAAAAAACAAAGGCAGTTGTGCTGTGTGAGTAACAACGGCTTTTACCTAATAGCAAAGGCAGCCATCCCCAAAGCCCAGCTGCCTTTAGCATGATGGTCTCCGGTTGCCTCTTGTCCACATGGATTAAGGAAGGAAAATGGCTGGGACAAGTCAGCCACATCTAAGGTTTGCCCCAACCTTCCCTCATGACGCTGGAAGTTTGCTATGCCCAATTGATCAGTTTCTACGCTGATGATGGGGGCCACCGACATCCAGCCGCCTCCACAGGGTCACCACTGGGGACTCCACAGCACTACTCCGCATTGTCAGGAGACACGAGGACTCTTTCTCTGCACTGGAAAACCGGGAAGCAGCTGAGCTAGGACCAAGACTTAGTTAGGTAACCTCTACCACAACCGCCTGGTCACTTCCACGGCAGCACCGCTGTTTCCAAAGGATGTGGGCGAATTTCGGCAGCCCAGCACGCAGCCTGGGTGCCCCTCTTGAAGAGCATTTTTGGGTGAAGAGTGCCGTTTCTGTATGTCATGTACTACTCCTAGCGTGAAGGAAGAGCTGGGCTGGGAGGCTTGTTCCCTACTGACTTGATAGGCCAAAAAGTCTAAAGACAACCTTGCCTTGTTATTACCCTCCTGTCACTGGTGCAGGATTGTACCTGCGTATCATTGAGACACGATGCAGCCAGATAACGTGTGACAGTTATTTTTAAATTAGAAAATAATTTACAGCTGCAGTCTCTACATTCAACCATGCTATGTGGGGAGTAGAGCACAGCCTAATTATAGACAAAAATAATAAATTAAGATGTTTCCTCTCCATTGACTGAAGAGGGAGCAAGAGTTTCCTTCAAAGATGATTCAGAACAGAAACCCAATTTGTGCACTCTGAATGACCCATGAAGGAGCCCTGTCCCCCTTCCCATCACTGCCTGCTCTGGCAATAACGAGAAATTATGTGTAGCATCTAGCCTCTATGTCTGTATCCACATCATCCACAACAAGCATCAGCATGACACCACATTTGCTTGTCCTCTTTGTTGTGACTGTCCAATTAATTATTATTCAATAGACAATGGGATTTGATGTTCCATTGTTTCCACAGGATGTCAGTCTACATTGGCACCCTGAGAGAAATGGCTTAGTTCGCAATTTAAAAGCAATACAGAGGTTTGTGAAAACTGCTAAATGAAATTTTCCTGAAAATTAAATCCCTAAGTTAATAGAAAGCATACCAGTTAACAGGTAAAGATGATTTATGTAATTAAAATACTCATGTACTATTAATAATCCTAATTTGCATGAGTATTAGGTCATTTTTATGTAATTAGCTGAAGCAGAAGGTTTTTTGTCAATTAAACTAATTGTTTTTCACACTAGGTGTAGATTGAATATTGATCTTTTTTTATTCAGCTCACTTATATAAGCAAATTAGATCTAATTGCATCCTTACCACATCATTACTCAGTTATTGTAAATTATAGAAAATATATTCTCATGTAGAATAATGTTGTCTTTGTGGTATTGATGTTGAACAGAGGCTAGTTAATTTAAGAACTTCAAACTATTTTTTCCATCTGTCAACTTAGGAGATATTTGCATCATACAGTAGGTCTCATTATTAGTTAACATACGAGTCGAGAGCTGCATGAATTCAGGAAACACCTAAAAGAATATCTGGTTCTTTGGAGAAACAGACGAGTCATCACTCAAGCAATGACAGCTTGTACGTAGAAATGACGACACAACTTTTTAATTGCAATGACATAGAATGGATTTGTTCTTTTGGCCTAAGGTTCAAAAAGGCAAAAGTTCTCACCGTTTTAGGTTTGGGGGGTTTATGTTTTTGAGGGGTTTTTTTGTTTTGTTTAGGTTTTTTGCCTTTTTTTTTAAAAAAAAGAAACAAAACCTTAAGTCAGGGTAGGGGAAAGGATATTTCTTGTCATGTTTTACTTGCAGCATATTCTAGTCTCTCACTAGCGTTACTGGATGTTTCACTTCACACCTGCTGTTTTTATTATAAGAGGACAGAAAAATGATAATATCTAGATTAATACATTTCCCCCTCTGTGTGATCTATTTGTTACACATTATCTCTTGAAGAAAAGCTGGAGATAAAATTCCAACAGCTCATATCAGAAACTGAAAAACTTTGGGGACAGGGCAGGATTGCCTCCATCAGAGAGGCTCAGTTTAAGCCTCAGAGCACCTCCTACCAGAATGCTGTAGAGATGCAAAATTTACTGTTACACAAGCCATACGCTGGTTTTCATGGTTTTTTAACCCGTTCATGCTGTTCCTTCATTCCAAGCCCTGTATTTATAGTGTTTTATACCGCATATACTTCAAGTAAAACAAGAATAAGGCTTTTTTTTTCCCCCCTCCCCACCAGCTTTTATCTCTATGTACAGATTTACAGATGATTTGTTGTTGTTTTTGCCAATTCCCAAAATCTAGAACTGCTTTTGGTAGTATATATTGCAGCTAGCTACCCCATCCCTCTCTCCTTTAAACACTTGTTCTTTGTACTTTCAAAGGACAACTTTGACCCTGCAACAGAGACTAGAGCCCAACTGTCCCAGCTGTCCCCCCCCCACCTCATCCCTCCTCCGTACATTGCTCACGCACACACCCACCCCACAATAGTCCTTCTCCCAACAATACTATATCATACAATCATAAAGGTCTCTTTCAACCCAAGTGATTTTAAGAGCATCAAGTCCAACCATAAACCTACATTACCAAAACCATCCCTAAATCATAGAATCCTAGAATCACTTGGGTTGGAAGAGACCTTCAAGATCATCAAGTCCAACCATAAACCTATGCCAAAACCACCCCTAACTCATGTCCCTCAGCACCATGTCTACCCGTCTTTTAAATACCTCCAGGCACGGTGATTCCACCACTTCCCTGGGCAGCCTGTTCCAATGCTTGAGAACCCTTTCGGTAAAGAAGTTTTTCCTAATATCCAACCTAAACCTCCCCTGGCACAACTTTTTGCCATAATATGCCAAGTCCCAATTTGGACTGGTGCTGGTGTGTATTTAAGCAGCTTGTGCACTACCCCTTTCTCGTCTTTCACACTCCAGGTTTCTCTGAAGCTTGTACCCAGAGGTATACGGAAAGAATCCCCAATGGCCTCCGTGGTATAGGAAGGTCTCCCACTTTGTTCAACAGGTATTCGAGAGATACAGGTTCCTTGTAGATGTCGCTGTAGGGCTCTATTTGGAGTCACATGAATCTCCAGCCTAAAGCTTGTACCACTTAAATGTTTACAAGCCATTTCTGTTTCACACCAGTGAAACTCTCGTGGTAGCTTATAGGTACAAACTGCGTGGTCAAACACATTTCCAACTCCTTCTGGCTCCGCATTCATGTAGTTCCCTAAAATACAGGATGGAAGTAGCCTACCTACAGTACGAACTATTTTTCCAAGTACAGTTGCTGGAATTGTGCTAAGCATGAACTAGCTAAAACTGTTATAATCACACTCTTGTTCAAAAACACTTTACCCTTGCAAGATGGGATATGGACCACATAGCCCCTGGACAGATTTGCTATTTCAAATGCATTACTTGTCTTTCCCAGATGTTTGTTTTTTGTTTTTTTTAAGATTAAGCAAGAAAAAAAATATAACTGCAATTTTCATTAGTCTTTGATGTTTAAAAACAACTGCTCCCTGGTTACCAGGTACTTAGGAAGCCAGCAACCTCACTACATTGCTTCCAAAATTCACTCTCCAAATATTTTCTCATAGACAGGAGTAAGGCAACTATTGCCTATGCAGACACACTATTTTCCTCAGACTATCTGCAATTTGATTGACTTCTCAGCTACGAAGTGCTCAGCTATAAAACTGCACTAAGAATAGTGAATTTTCACCTGAAAGAGCTTTGAAAAGCCAATGTTGTAGCTATAAAATAATAAGACATTGGCACACTGCAAGACATTGAAACTGGGAAAATTCACTTTTTTTGTATCGCTCATATTCACATATCAACTGATATAAGCAGAAAAGGGTCGCATTAGGCCTTCTGCAACCAATTACTCTTTTCTTGGGATGCAAAGGACTAGTACCTGTTGAACTCGGGCGAGGAGGATCTTTTTCACCCAGATGGGAATCGCCCACTGAAACAGAAATGATGAAGCTACGCTGTATCACCACCCCGTTCAGATATCCACACTCAGGATAAAACATGCAACCCCACCATCCAGGTTGCTTGTACCTTTCTCTCAGATTTGGTACCAGGAATGGTTTGTTTCTCACAGCACTGACTCACAGCAGTCGCGATCTGGAGAAGTGCAGCAAGGCTCGTGAATGGAAGCATTTACCACCACAAGCATTTACAGTAAGAAGGAATATCCACACTAAGGATTGTTATCTGGACGTACTAGGTAACCTAGTAAAATTAACTTAAATTAGTAAAAAAACCTAATAAATCTAGGTTGGGCGATGCTAGCAGCAAGCTCCTTACCACCATGTTTGGCCTCTGCTCACATCTCAGCTGCTGTGTTGAAGCTTCAACAGCCCCAGTCAGCCTCCAGCGCTAATTCAACTGTGGTGTTAATTTGTGTATTCTATCATAAAACAGCAAAGTCTTCAAGATTCATTCAAAAACGTTATTCCAGCAAAATTTTGAGTGTTTGGCAAAGGAAATCATACCTATGTTTCTTCTGCAGTTCAGGCTAGAAGAAATGCTCTTGAAGTCACTGCAAACAACAGAGTGTCTTAATGCAGTACAAATTGCTTTCCTTAAAAAAAAAAAAAAAGAGAAATGAACAGTACTTAGGCTTGATGGATTGTTTGTCCTTTTCACTTGTTAAAACTCTCTGGTGTTAAAACTGGGCCATATGGAACATAGTTGTTGGTGTCAGAGCCCAGATGCCAGCTGCCTACATTCCTACAGCAACCGCATCTGGATTTCTCATCACCCTGGTTTCAGAGTTAAAAGGAAAAATGCTAATTTCCAAAGAGAAAACACTTTTCCCCAAAAAAAATTCAAGTGACTGCAGTCTATCAAAGTCAAGGCAAAGGCACAGGATGCAATACAATTCTCCTCTGCCTGCTGGGCTGCCTTCACTAATCACATGGCCAGTACTTGCCCATTGCAACTATGAGGTGAAACATTCATTTTGGCATTGCCACAGCCAGCTTAGGTGAAGGCATTTTATTGTTCAGCGAGGTAGAGCTAACAGCACTTGCAAAATCAGTGCTAGAAGCTCAGCTGGCAAGCAGTAACTTGTTAAACCACTATAAAACAGTCGTGTTCAATCTTGTACCAAGACCCTACACAACAAGCAGGGTGGGAAGAAAAAACCCTTCAGAACAAACAGTCTGCCATCAGCTAAATATAACCACCTCAGCAGGCTCGTAGTTGGGGAAAAACAGACTTCACACAAGTACAATGCATCTGGACAAGTTATTGAAAAAGCCACTATATTTTTTCACATGTTCCCTAAGAAATGCAAGTATGTGAACACAGGCTCTTGATATAGATCTGCAGATTCTCATTAAATGTGCAAAGAAAATATTCTACACCCCCCAACCAAAACATCTAAAAACTCATTCAGATATTTAAGCTGATAAGGTTAATTGTGTAGCAATACAATACTTCTCTTGAACACCAAGAACAATCCTCAAAACCAGCTTGGATAAGTCAAATAAAACATGCTGTCAACAAGCCGCAAATGTTTAAATTGTTATAAAACATCTTAAACTTATCTATACTTAGGACACCAGCTGTGCAGTGCTTTTTTCCTTCTGTTTAATCAGAAGTAGAAATTAAGGGAACCTCAAGGCCTGTGATGATGATTTAGACCCTTATATGTAGGGCATTTTTCAGAATTAGGGAAATGCCTTGTTAAGCACAGAGTAAGCGCGTCGTGTAAGTACACAGTGCAGAACAGGAAGCCACTCAGTACTTTAAAGAACACCCACCTGACAGCTTGGGGTTCACAATAAATTTATTCAGTTTTGTTCACTGAGGACTACACTGACTGGGTTAGATGCAATTCATCTCCAAAATTATGCTTTTTACCTTCAACGGCAGAACAAGAAAGATTCCTTTGTTAGCAATATACAAAAGTGCCATTGGTCACAACTGGTCCCACAGGCCAAGTTTTGGAAACTCCTTCTAAATACTTCACCAACAAGATATACTTGGAGCCACAAAGTATTTCGGTACCTGTTTTGAAGGGCCTATGGATACTGAAGAAAAAAAATAGCTAATTAACATCTTGAAGACCATAAGTAGGATTTACTTCTTGACCTACCCTTACTATGTTCAAGTTTTAATGTATACTTAATTTATACTCTAGACTGGAGCTTGCTGGCTACTTGACTACTTTGAATATTATTTTCTAAAACTCAAGTCTGGATACCCTAGAGGTGTATGGATATAGGTATATAAAACAATGGCAACCATGTCACTACAGCAAGCTTAGCTAAGAAGGTTTTATGTGCCAGTAAATGAATTTCAGCTGCTTCATCATTATTTTGCTCCATAACATGGTTGTTTTGCATATTTGGGAGCCCACAATGAAAACACATCTTAAGGCCACATTCTGACACTCAGGAGGGACTGCGTGTAGAGCACGATCATGCCGGTCATTGTCTTGACTGATAGCTTCAAATACCTTTCTACATTCTCCTCAGAGTGGCAAGTAGGGAAGGGAAGCTGCCTTTGAAATCCATGGCCCTTTGCCTTTTCTTCACAGAGAGAACAAACTTTTGGTACCATTTGGTGCCAGCGAGCTTTTCCAGGCTTGAATTTCCAGGCACGCTAGAATTCTGAATATAGAGAGGATGGAGGACTCTCTGGGTAGTTAAAGCAGTATCCAAAAAATAGGTATAAGGTACATTTGGGACCATGTATGAACAGCTAATATCAGTTATAGACAATCAATTTCAAGAATATCTAGAAAAGCCCGTGGGATCTCTCTATCACTATAAATAAAAATGTAAAACCACTAACCGTGGCTATTACTCAAATATTGGTGTAAATTAGAATTGAAGTACTCTATCTTTTTATTTCTCGTAAACGTTAATGCTGGACATCATCTTCTGGAAGCTCATACAGCAAGGGAAAGACCCAATCCCTACTCCCCCAAGCATCTTTATATTTACCTCCACTAGAGTTGACATGCTAAAGCAGTACCAATGGACACTTATTCAAAATATTTCTTTCTAAAGTATTTTTTTCCAACTGTTGACAGAGGAAAGTACTGCAACACAGCATGTAGTCAAATATGCAAAGAATAACTTTCTCCCTTCTTGAATTGTTTCCTTTGCACACACAAAGCCGTCCCTGCTACTAAGAGGAATCCCACCGCAGTCAATTAAAGCAAGGCTGCTCACGAACAGAAAAGCCAGCCCTTTATGAATCAACTTGCAATTTTCTTTTTGTTCTGTGAACGAAAGCACAAATGTGAAGGAATGGAGAGTGCTAGAAAACAGCACGATCGTTCTTGTTCATAGAACAAGTTGAAGGTTTCAGCAGGATAATCTTTCCTGAAGTGTCATATTTTGATGATCAGCAGGTAAAAATATTAAAGAAATTTTCACAGTCCTCGCTTTTATTAACATATAAACAGTATCCTGTTTCTCAGAAAGTTTTCTTAATATCTGAAAACACATAGAGTTTTTCAGTGGATTAATATTCAAGTTGATATTCCCCTTGAGGAATCAACATAAATGGTAGCACCACAGTCTTTCTTGGCTTTCTGAAGGAGACTATTTACGTGCTTGTCTTTTTGCTAGATAATTTTGTAAAGTGTATTTGCACTGTGTGAAGCATTTGTACAAAATCATTAACATTATAGTTAAATATACAAAATTCCAACACCACCCCCAATTCTCACTATTGCCAGCCACTGTTAGTAGAGCTAACTAAAAACGCATGAAGTCCAAGAACTTAAATGTGGGTTGACTTCAAACTTTGATCAATTTTGAAAGGCCCTGGCTAATGGAATTCTTGTCTACAAAACTCTTGCATATTACAGCAGAGTGTTTAGAAAGCAACTCCGGGCTGGCTTCATGGAATAATTTCGTTCTGTATAATATTCCTACCTTACTGTACCCAAACCTCCAAGGATATCACTGGGCATAATTTCATTACAAAACCTGTATCATGCACTTCTAACAGTCTCTCTCTCTCTCCAGATATACAAGAGAAGGATGATACGCAATCAAGAATGATCCATTTGCTACACTCCAGAAGAACAAGTAGTGTTAACTTTTAGGGCGTGACATTAAGGTGTTCAGACACGCGCGTAGTGTCACATATTAAAAGGCACTCAACTCTATATATGACCTTTTCAAAGTAAAGGCTCTTAGCATCTCACCTAATACTTTCAGTCTAATCCAAAGGCTGTTAAAAGCATGCTGCTCACCTTGAATGATGCTTAGCATTTTTGGAAAGCTTCACCAAGTACCTTCAGCTGCCACTGGAATCACCAGGAGTTGCAAGCACTCAGCATTTTACAGTAGACAAGCGGCCACCGTGATCAAACACCTTCTGAAGTAATGTTTGTCTCTCCTGCTGCGACTCGCTTGCATTCTGCATCTGCTGTTCTAACCTTCCTGCTCCAAGAAATCCGTCTCCAGGGAACACCCCGACTCCAAGAACCAACTGACTGGACTTTTTTTTTTTTTTTTTAACTAGTTTCTTAATTTAGGTTCATTCTTTTTCCTGCAGGAGGTAAAGCGCCTCTGTTCTTTTTGCTTTCTGTGCTCTTTCTCTACTGTATGTTTGTGTTATTACAATGCCTTCCTAGAACCATTATTTTTACTGGCAAGGAATAGTCTGGCATCAACTATTAACACAAAGGTTTAGAAGCTCCTTTGGTTTATGGACAAATTCTCACTCCAGGAAAGGGGGGGAAAACCCACCGTGCTTAGTGTCATTTTGTCAGAAGACATTTCTATTACTCTGCTTTTTCCCCCTTGCTATTACACTTAGGCTTCAATATAGATTAAGAATTAAAAGCAAAATGAACCCAGTAGAACACCCACCTGCAGATAGCAAGCTCAGACAAATGGAAAGCTTCACTAGCTTTTTCTCCATGTCTTGCTCCCTTTATCAATTTTGAAAAGTAAGATGTCCTGGAATGGTTTTTAGAGTTTTTAGGACTTTTGTAAGGCTTTTTAATGACCCTTCTGGGTGATAAAAAGTACAATTAAAAACTATAGTTCCCTCAAGTTAATTCCTATTTTCTTCCTGTGGCACTAGCATGACCAGCTTTATAATCCAGATGATACACCTTTTCTGTGCACCATAATTAGGTTCCTAAAAGTTTCCTATGATTTTAATTTCATCCCCATCCTTTACAAAAGATTATTTGCAAGAGAGAAGCCTTGTCTCTTAAAGGTAAACAAAGACCAGAAAGAGACTACCCACTGTGTTTTGGTTATTAAATTAGCAAAAGAAGTGCTTATAGTTGAAGACTCAGTTGTGAGGCAAGACTCACGCAGCAGTTCTGCTGGTCTGGAGGTACAGGACACAGAACCACTTGGGTTAGAAGAGACCTTCAAGATCATCAAGTCCAACCATAAACCTATGCCAAAACCGCCCCTAACCCATGTCCCTCAGCACCACGTCTGCCCGGCTTTTAAATACGTCCAGGGACGGCGATTCCACCACCTCCCTGGGCAGCCTGTTCCAATGCTTGATAACCCCTTAATGTGTCACAGGGGCTTTTCCCAGCTGTGCTGCACACAGTTACCGCAATGCTAACACTCTCCAAGATGATACATCTGGTTTAAGGTGTTATTTTAAGGAAAAATCTCTAGAGCATAGCAGCACGGGTCTACCTTGGAAACTACAAGGGAAGGTATTCAGACAAAGACTAGCTGCTGCCCTAATGCTGAGAGACTCTCAGTCACAGGGAGCTGTACATCAGACAGAGGATGTAAAACTACTCAAATTTTAGTTAGAGAGTAAGCAGATCAAGGGAACTCAAAGGTGACTTAAGTCATTGGCCATCATTCCAGAGCAAGCGCTGACAAGAACCAGGGCCGTGGTCAGAGTTTTACTTGGCCTCACATCAGGTGATGGAAGGTAACGTTCATATTTCCTATTTTTGCTCAAGCCTGAGAAATCTTTTCCTTCCTTAGGTGGGAGCTGAGATAGAATTGAAATCCTTTGGGTGGGCCTAGGAGAGCTCCAGGATGATGCTTGCCACTAGATGCTGCATGAGTTTCTTAGAATAACAAATACAGTGTTATTTCAGTGTGTTACATGGGCTTTTATCTTTTTCTTACAATGCAGTCACTGTACCTTCATCATCTTTCTCATTAGAGCCCCTTTCTTCTCTCTTCACTCCTGACTTTCCTTACACTGTTTGCACTTCTTTATTCTTGTTCTCTATCCATGTATCAAAACTATTCTGTTGAAGAGCAAATGTCTAAGAGGGATGGTTTTTTGGGTATCGAATGTGCTTTTTGATGCTCAAAGTGCAGCACAAAGAATTAAGATTAAAAGAACCGAATGATACAGTGGAGATTAGAGAGAGCAGAGAATGCTAAAGACACACAAAGAGTGCAGGAAAGCTAAAATCACTTCAAACATTAACATCCTTCTTTGTGTCATATTCTACAAAAAGTGTTCTGTATCTTAAGCTCAAATCTTTTATTCTTTTTATTTTATTTCAAGCAGTTGTCTGATAAGATGAACATCCAAACTTTTCAAAGATTTATTTTGTTATATAGATATGGGTAAAAACATGCATTTCAGGAATATAATACCCTGTGAGGACTTCTGTTAAAACAATAGTTAGTGCCTGAAAAACAGAGTTAGGAAAGTTTTACTACAAGGGGTGGGGGAGACAGATACCATCTTGGAAATGTGCCAAGACTACAAATAAAAATGCTTTGCCCCTTTCCTTCATGGTTTCTTTTCTCTAGTATTAGAAAAAGAAGTTTTTAAACACTACAACCTCTAGTGGATTTTATGACAGAGAGGGGGATATGTAATGAGAAGTCTCCTTAAGTAAGGCTGAAGGAAAGGTCTAGGGTTTGTGGCCTTTTTTGTTTGGTTGGTTGGGTTTGGTTTGTTTGGTTTTGTTGGTAGGAGTTTGTGTTTGGTTTTTCAGTTTTGTTTTTAAATGTATACAACAAAGTTAGAGGTTTTCGTAAGTTTCCTGACAAGCTTTGCTTAGATCTTGTCCAGCTGTTCCTTGCTGTGATTTATCCATTAAGTATACTGCAACCAGGAAGAACCTGATGAAAAGTGCTTTAACCTCAAAAAGCCAAGTAAAGGGATAGGAAAGAAAACTTAATCTAGATTATAGAGAATTTTGCAAAGACCACCTAGAAAGTTAAGAACTGCAAGCTAAGACTTCAAATGTCATGTCTACATTCACTAGAGTTTTTAACTAATTTCTCTCTTTGTTGCAGAAAGAACATGAAATGGGATGCTGGAGCAGGCAAGACTTTCCCAGAGAAAATAGGCACCCTCCACAGTGGATCCAGTTCAGTACACAGTATTAGCACCCTCACAGGTTTGGCAGAAAAACATTAATTTCTCCTAGGATGAATACCAATAAACTCCTGGAAGTGACAAAAAAACATGGAAAAAAAAGTATTTTCTTGCTTACCTTAAATTTATCTTATCTGCTTCTGAAAACATAGTGAAGAGATATCCACTATTTGCCTGCCATGGAGCAGCGAGGCAAATGTAATGCTCCAGGCAGGACACAGGCTTCAATTGATGCATCACTTCAGCTTTTTCCCTTCAATTTTTGCCTGCACTTTTTAATGATTGCACTTGTGTGACTATAGGGAAGAACTTCAGGTCCTTAATGCCCCACAAAAGGTTTGGTTCATGCCACTTTGCTACAGCCCATTTTCCTGCATCTACCCCCTACCGTGTTCTTATGTGGATATAGAACTAAACAGATCGGCTCCCCACCAGGCCAATTTTGTCACCTCACAGCAGCCACCACAGCCCAGATGTTCAACTGGATATTCTCAGCACGGCTGGCTCCTACAGCTTTTCTCAGAGCTCTGGCCCACAGCCTTGTCTGAAGGATTTCCAGAGCAGTAAAGGAAGTCCGACAAGACAAACCGCCAGTATTCGTAACCGAGTAGCAGCATAATCCAAATTCAAGTCTTTCAGAAGAAATAATACTAGTTTTGTCATCACAGCGTTACACTGGATGGTTTTTGTCAGAGGCAAGCTGTGGGGGAAGGCACTGCCACGAGGAAGAATAGCCCCGACAAAGACTTGGCAGACCAATATATTTGAATAAATAGGAAAGACGTACAGTGTAATTGCCGCCGACATGAAGAGTCCCAGTCACTTATTACAACCCAAATCTCCAGTTCAGCACTCCTTGTTTGCTCACAGATCTCCTTACAAATATGTCACACACCTATTATGATAAAAGACTTAGCACTTAAATACACTTGATTCTAACTAGAAGAATTACATTTTACCGGCCTTATTAATCAGTAAAAACACCACCAGGGGAAGTCTTCTGAATAGATTGATGATAAACAGACCATTTGAGTCATCCCTCTACCCGCATACTGTCATCAAATGTAGCGTGCTACCTTTGCTCTCTGTTACCTGCACAGCCCCACGGAGCAAGCTAGTACAGAATAAAACTTGCATTATCAGAGCAGCTGAGTGGATACAGGGCAGATGCCTGGGAATCTTCAAACGATATGGCAACACACTGGATCAGCGACAAAACACGAGACTGAGCTGTACAGCTGACACTCCAACAGCATAGAACACAGAGGACGTGACTAAAACAGATATCACATCATTATTATTACATTAGAGAGACCTACACCATTAGAAAGCCAGAGCTGCTGAGTATTAACTTACTAAGCGTCAGACTTACAGTGGCAGGAAGGAAAGAATAAACTAGAGATTGAACAATTGTATGACTTCTGTCATGGCAGATGGTACTAAATTTGCTCTGGTCAGAGTCACTACCTCAAAATATGCAACTTCCACCAAGTTGAGCACTTGATACACAGGGCCAGAACAAACGGCAGGTTTGCAAGAGAAAAGATCAGCGGTAAATGCAAGGTGGACAGTAAAACTGAAACCCTAATGTATTTCCAAACCAACACGACAGGGGCTATAAAATAAGTGGGAGCACACCATAATTTTCTTTGGGCTGGCTTATACCGCACGCTGTTATTCAAAGGGGAAAAAAAAGGAAAGAAAAAAAAGGCATGCTTTACAGGTGAACACCGATCTACAGTGTCTGTGAGTTTAGAAAGAATAATCAGAAAGAAAGAAACAAAGCCTGCTCGGATCACTGCTAGGAAAGTGCACCCCTCCACATTGCAGCAGGCAAACTCCCTCCAAGCAAGCGCTGTCATTAGTCCCTCATGGTTCTCCTAATAGATGCAACCTTGCCACCACGGAGACTTGCTCCCGGATTTCCTTTGCTTAGATACAAGGGGAGACAGTTGTTCTCACCAAGCGACTATCAAGGTGGCAGTTTCCCTGGCAACAACAGCTTAAGAACTCTTCCCCCCCCTTAATCATGCAAATTCTCTCAGCAATTCAGGACGAGTGCAGGAGGGTTCAGGCTGAGCGTTATCACTAGAAGAGCATCGCTTACATAGTGGTATGAATTCAGGAGTTTGCTACCCTTCTAGTGTTAAAAGGGTGTAGGTATCAACTGAGAGCCCAGTCCTGCATCTTGACTCCTTTTGTTTTCTTTTTAGGTAGCCAACTCCACTCTGGTCAATGCTTTACCTGAATTTAAAGGACAGTAAAGGCCCGGACTAATTTAAATTCCTAACCACGTCTACACTTCACTTCTTTTTCCTTAGCTCTAAATCTAACTAATCTACTTTGGCAATGAAGTTTTATACTGTTTAAATGGGGCAAACCCTGCTCAGATGCTGGTGTGTTTTATTAAAAGGTAAAACCCAGAGGTATAAAATGTCTGTCCTACACCCAAAATTTAGAAGTTTCAAGACAGATATGAGAGTCTTGAAATTGTAGCTTGTAATTAGTATTAGCAGAGACTTTTTCATCCCATTAAGCATCACCTCCACCCTATTTTTCCAATATCATGTGATTATGTACTTCATTAAGGCAATTACAGCATATTTATGAAGTCTTCTGTCTCTCTGAGCTTGGCTGCCAAATGGGGGTGGGGGGAAAATCTTATTTCTAAATCTCCCAAAGCTTTTTTCCCCTCTTCCCGTATTTCAAAATATTTTAATTAAATCCCTAGGCACAAGTGGATATGATTTAGAAGGCAATTCAGGTCTTTAGGCCTACACAGATGTCACTTAAAATCATCTTTGAAGGATGATTTCAGAAACAACTTAAAGCACCATTAACAACAGTAAATTGGAGGTGCATGAGTAGCAACCACTATTATTTTGACAGCATTCAAGTTAAACAGCAGCTACAAGGAATATCTGCCCATTAATGCTGAGCTGATCAGCATTCAGGAGAAGAACTCATTAGAATATCAGTCAAGTTTTTTGAACTTTTTTTCAATGAAAAATCTCAGTACAATGAAGAATTTGCAAGATGCAGATAAAAACATGAATTTTCATAAAGCTACTGTTCCTACTAAACATGTAGGAAATGAAACTGATTCACAAGGTTAAATATGCCCACTGAGATCTTTTCACACGTGGCTGCGCTCTATCGCATTATTTGCAAGCGGTATTTGATGGTTCTTTCAAAAATGAATGGTGTAGCAACCAGAATCTTGAAGTTAAGATGAAATCAAATATAAAACAAGATAAAATTCAGCTGCCATCATGTTTCTTTGCATACTGAAACTTGATGTAGTGGCATAAGAAGGACAGAATTTTCCACAGACTTTGGAGCAAACCTACACCCAGGTTGGTATGAACAGAGAGCAGCTTAATTTAGGAAGCAGCAAGGCTTGTCCTTGTGTACAAACCCAACCCATGTTGGAACAGTTTCTGACACCCTCAGAGAACTTACTCTCCATGACCCATCATGCCAGACAGCATCCAGCTGAAACTCTGGGTGAACTGCTGCAGGCACAGCTCTATCACAACCCTTTCACTCACCAGAGGCTTCCAAACGAGCTTCCCATTTCAGAGCAACAGGGACCTGTCTTCTGGGATCATCATTTCGTTATAAGATCAGGAGAGCCTCTGAACTCTCCTAGATACAAGGGTAAAAGCCCTTTTAGTAATTTCTGCTTCACAATGTCACTCGTGCCAGGACACTGTAGGGAAGGAAACAATATGATAGCAGAAAGCAAAGGTGCAAGTTCTTGTGGCAAAAACCAACAAATTTAAAGTACCACAGCTCCCTTTCTTACATGCAGCAGAACAAGGCAAAGAGCAGGTGGCTGCTAAATACAAACAAATTCCCCATAGCCTCAAGATATGCAGCACCCCTTCAGGTCCATAGAAATGTACATTTGAGAGAGCCACACATACTACAGTATTTTCAGGCTGTAGCGATTCCAAGTGAGCACTCTTCAGCAAACATAACATTTTTTTTTCAGCAGGTGCCTCTCATAGTCTTCTATGCTTGTGTCAGTCGGCTGGGTCGAATAATATCAACTAGCCACAGAAGCCAGGGATAAAAAACAACTTCCTCCAGTTTGCTTAAATGTGCAGAGAGTTCAATTGTAAAATCTACAAAATTGTGCTTGTGAATAACGTACTGACAAGATTTGGAGTATATAGCGAAAATATTAGGAATAATATGCAAGAAGGCAGTGCTGGGGAATGCACATATTCAGAAGCAAAGGTAACCCAAGGCTTCATTGCTTATACATTTCTAATTCCTGCCTCCCTTGCCTTTCCAGCTATTGTCATCAGGGTCATTAATCCCAAAAGAAAATAACTAGGAAGCCGCTTCCTGTGGCTACATTTTCTCTCATTACCTTACGAAGGAGAATATTACAGTTTTCAACCTCAGGGGAATCAGAAGCGTCACCCAGTCACTTTGGGAATAACACGTGGAAAGCAGACAGGAATACAAACCGTCCAGCCTCTAATTTAACAACAGGGAGGTCTACTAGTCCAAAGCCAAAAGCCTTAAAACAGGACAACCCCCTCCCCAAAGATCAGACAAAGACCCAGAGAAGCCACTCACCCACCAGCACTCCTCTTCTCAGCAGGAGGACCAACACCACCTCCCCTTCAGGGACACCTCAAGCTGCAAGTGAAAACAATCAAGTGCTTAAGAAGCCCCACCCCACCTGAACTTCCTTTTTTGCCCTTAATCGACAGCTGCGCTAACTCTTTGGGATAAAGCAGGAATCTCTTCCCAGGGAGTTGGTTAATCCTCCCTTTCCCCACTGAGATCTCAACCTGCTGTTGCAAATGGCTATAAACCACATCTTTGTGCAATGACACTGTTAGGCGCCTTCCTACTGCCCTCCTTATCTTCTGAGGCCAAAGGAAAAAGGAGGGATCAAGAACCCTACCTGTCTCAAGTTTCCCCACTACTTAAGGAAGTTTTGTCTGCAAGAGAGCAAGCTTTGGAAGGCTTTGGGATTTGGTTTTTTTTGGGGTTTTTTTGTTTTGTTTTTTTTTCCTGTTCTTGAAACTAAAATACAACTAGCTCCATTTTTATTTGTTAATGAAGTTTGGGGCCGCTGCTCAGAGCTGTACCCTGAGCTGCGAGCGAGAGCTGGGAAGCCAGAAGATAACACAGTTGAGCCGCGGGAACTGGTAGACATTATCAGAAGCGGCTCCTCGGGCAGAGCTGGGTTAGCGGGATGGCTGGTTACGGCAAAAAGGGGGGGTTGTTTTAACCTGGTGTGCACGTGGCCCCTCCTGTCCCTGCGTTCGTACCGGGGAGCTCGCTGCCACGTTTTGGCTTTGCTGTGGGGAGAAAGGCAGGGCCAGGGCTGCCGGGGCAAGGGGCTATTTCCCTCCAGCACCCCATGGCGTGACCCCAAATGCACACCTCTGCAAACAGCACTCGGCCGCCGGTGGCCATGGTGGCTTATGCCACTGACACGGTCCCTGCTGGCTCCTGCCGCCCGCCTTCCCACCGCACCGCAAATCCCGGGCAGATCCCACCTCCCTGGAAGAAGGGGAGCAGCGAGGACTGCGGCGGCCATGGGGCCTGTGGGGCTCAACAACCGCCCCCGGACCAGGGCTGGGACCAGTCACTGCCCCGGCTGCAGTAAAACTGGTATTAACTAGAGGAACGAGATGTAAAATGTAATTGGAGCAACTAAGGAAACCTGCTGCTGCTAGAGCCCTCTATACTGCCCCAAACCTACTTAATTATCTACCTAATATTAGAAGAGAGAAATAGTAACTAGACATGCTTTACCTGCCATTCAATTACGGAAGCGACCTCTAGACAAGGTGGCTTGTTGGTAGGTAGGATGTTCCTGTCAGGAGAGCGATGAGCTGTGGGACTGGTCAGCAAAGCCAGAAGAGCACCTGGAACCACCAACACTAGAGGAGGAGTCGGTCAAAGGTAATTTCGGCTGGGGGAGATGGTGGCTGCCCACTCGTTGACCACCGACCCAAATGATCCCACCTACTCCAAAGAGAACAACGGAAGGAGAAGCCGGAGTCTGCCCACTGATTTACATGGGAAGTGAAGAAATCTTGACCAACCATTGAAGAGAATAACAATGAATATTTATTAATTGTTTGAGTTTGTAATAATCAATGTATAATAAACGTGGAGATTTTTTGAAACTGAGGAGTGCTCCCGTTGGGGTCAGGCACGCCATTTCTGCGCATTAATGGAATAAACGTGGAAATATCTCTGTTCTGCCTGTTACTGGCTTGCACACCGGGTCAAGAACCCAGATTTGGGACAACACCGCCATCCCCTCTGCCCCAGCGCACCCCCAGTAACCTCAGGTTTCTTAAAACCTAGAGAAAATGCCCGAAACGTAGCTTGCCCTCTACTGCGGGGAACAAACCGTTTTTGGCAGCTGAAGGGGGGCTGAAAGGGACGATACCCACCCTGTGGTCCTGGTCAGTGGCCATCCAGGCCAGGGGAGCAGACATTTTGTAAGAACCTCCCTTTATTAAAGTGAGGAGCCTGGTTTTAACTGGGGGGTGCTGAGAGTGGGAGGTCTGGCCCTCGCATGGCCCTGCTGCGGCCGAAGGGTTTCCTAGTGTGAGCCAGGCATTTCTGAGCAGGCAAATATAAAATAAAGTGCCTGCTTCCATATAGGCAACAGCCAAGTTTATGTCTCCTGTTTACAGAATTCCTCAGTATTTACAAAACTTTATTCGCCTAAGAAGATTCAAATAGCTTCTTCCCAGAGCACATCCTAATAAACAATTTAACAGGTGTACAGAGGTGCTGTTAATAGTAATCTCACTCCTCTGCTGTTAAAACTGTTCTGCTTTGTGGAAAAGAGCAGGAAATGTCAGAAGACTGGGCAAGGAAAATGCCTACCGCCCGCAGTCAAGATGCTTAACCTCTTGGTGGATTATTTCTAAACTTGCGTCTAGCCGTCTGCTCCGAAAATGAACATTACCCAGTACAGTTTCTTAGGTAATAGGAGGAGACAAACCTTTCCCGTTCCTTGCTTTTCCGTCAGCGAGAGCAGAGCATGTGTCTGCTTTTATCAGTCAGCTTACCCCAACGAACTGCCCGCAGAGACGCGGCGATGCCAAAGGTGAGACCTTCAGGGAAAAGCGGAATCAGCCCTTTCCCTTCCTCTAACAACGGGCATCTCTTTTTCTATTGAGCTCTTCATTTTCCACATCCTCTTCTTCATCTGATCTATCTTCTTAGGCTTTTATACTCCAGCTATTGGGACGGAGGGAGAAAACCAGCAAAATCAGGTTTTTGGGCTCATCTAAGCCCGTATTCAAGTGCGAGTCTGTTTGCTAAATGGTCTGTCCTGTATTATTGAATATCTGAATGATTTTTGGCCTGCAGCTAGGTTAAGCTTCCAGGGAGACAGCTCAGACAGGCAAGAAAACTTTTCTGGAAGGGAAAAAGAAAAGAAACCCCAGCGGGAAGACTGAGGGCTGGACTGTTGAGGCAGGGTCAGGGCTCACAGCTCTCCCCGTGGCAAAGCTCCACAACAGGGGCTTCCCAAGAAGGACAGATCCAGTAATCGCCCTCGGTCAAAACATCACCACACGTCAGGCTATGTGTGACACAACTAATGCAACCCAAAAAACATTCAGGCCCCTAAAAGGAGAAAAAAACATCACTGAAAGAACTTATTTTTTTCCTAAATCTTTTGCAAAATATATCAAGAAACCGTAAGAACATTCTCTGCACATAAAGTAGAGGAGCTACATTGTCTCTCAGTGAATTTTAATTAGTAGATTTCCTAAATACTTTAAAACAGAACACAGAAACAAGATTACCCGTAAATCAGCCGGCACTCTGGATATCGTTTTTTCCAAGAGCTCAGGCTATTAATCTGGTGGGTATTTAGCAATTTATC
This sequence comes from Chionis minor, assembly GCA_013398295.1. Taxonomy (NCBI): domain Eukaryota; kingdom Metazoa; phylum Chordata; class Aves; order Charadriiformes; family Chionidae; genus Chionis; species Chionis minor. The sequence goes on from VZSF01003422.1 coordinate 57,755, forward strand.
TCATGCTTATCTCCGAAACACTATACAAACCACTACATAACACGTAATTTCTCTAATCACTGAATGTTCCAAGGGTGAAATCCAGGCAGAGATAATAGTTGCCAACTATCATGTCACACCACAATTCAAGGTGAAAATAGCTTCCCCTGGTAAATTAGAGAGTGAACAAGAACATAAAAGGGGAATGGGACAGATGACCAGGGTTAATAACTCACAACTACTGTGTCTTGGACCAGTCAAAAGATCAGCTAAATATTTAATTGCCACAAGTACTTAGAAGTCAGTCTTCATTCTGAACTCACATTAAAAGGAGATTTCTTGGCTACACTGAACTGAGGGAACACCTTGTTTAGGGCTTCTCAGCCTTGTTTGACCCAAATTGTTTAGTTGGGGCCATGCTCCGGGGCAATACAGGCAACGCTGAAGATGACTGATCAATGTTATAAGCAAACACCACATAAACATCTCCTTAGGAGGCTGCTTTTGTGAAGTTTTTTCAAACTCAAAATAACACAGAAGCATTTTTTTTTCAGAGTTTCTCAAGCTACATTTCTCTGTGTTTCAAGGTAAACGAGTGTTTTGGAATTGGTTGTGGTTATAATGTGTTGGCAGCTTTGAAGCGTGTCCCGATTTCCAGTGGAATGAGTTGTTCTTTTGCAAATGTTCTTAAAATATGGGGGGAAAGAGACAGAAAAGGAATAGAGGGGCCTACATCAGGAAGGCCTGTGTTTTGGTTGTTGTGGGTTTTTTCCTCGCTCTCTCAGCCTAGATTCCTAGAGGATTCTGAAAGTCCGATGTTTTTCTTACCTGAGATGCAGAATACTCAAGGTCAAGTCTCTTCTATCTGTAACAGAGCCTGTATTTGAACCTGGCTCTTCCGTAACCTTTTGTTCCTGAATATTTGGGAAGACCCTCCCTCTTCGACCAGAGGTTCTACTCCAGGGTGATAAATGCCCAGAAAAATAGCTGCAGGAAAGGGGTATTCTTCCTTGAGAAAGGACGTTCACACCAAGAGAATCTGTGTCTTTACTTCTCACTGCCTCTAACAAGGTGAATAAGGGATAACAAAAGTTTAAGTATCTGGAGATCAGCCTCTGATGTTCTCATTTTATTTTCACAATACTCTTTGATTTAAAAAAAAGTAAAAAGGTGAATAAAAGACTAGAAAACTTCAGTTCTTCATATTCTGTGCAGTTATGGAAGCATCACAGAAGACTCTTCATTTTCAAAAAAATACAAATTAATGTTCAAATCTTTCATTTCCTTTGTTGGGACAGATGAAATGACATTTTGTCAGTTACATATGCAAATAGGTGCAATGAATAGTTTGAATTCTTGATCATCTTGAGAGTAAAGTGCTACGACATTGAACTTCCAATACTGCGTTATTAAAAACCCCACACTTTGGGATAGCAAAAGAAGATTTTTTTAGTCGTTCACGTACAAGTTGTGCCTTTGTTCCCAGCAGACAAGCTAATATTGTATGGCAGAAGAAAGGGGGAAAAAAGCTTTAAGTTTTTCATTCAGACCAAAGATGTTAAGGCAGAAAGAATAGGGCTCACTTAGAAACTTCTGTATTAATTTCACAGGTCTAAAGGCAAACATGCTTTTAACTTCATACCGAGCAGAACATGCTTTGCTGCTTTGGCATTTATCACACGTTTGACAGTGAAGAAACCACTGAATCACAATGAGGGATGGGAAGATTTCCCAAGGTCCAGACATTTTGAAGACTTTTTTTTTTCAAACTCGATGCTTATTCAAACTTTATTAAGAATTTTAGATAGGACTTTCCCTCTAAAATGGATCGCAGAATGTCGGAAGGTCTAAAAACCTCTTGGTACCAGCATACCAAAGGTTAGAGTCAACTCTTATATTTCCCTGAACATTTCTGTTGTCCCCTAATCATAAACCTGTCATTCAACACAGAGATATTAGAGTGTGGAAAAACTGAAGCTAAAGGTCAGATTTAGCAGATGAAAGATGTGCTAGAGAGGTGCATTTGTGGAATTGCATTCCTTCTCCTGTGTCATGGTGTAGATTAGGAGCAAAGCCCTTGAAATCAAGGGAGTAAGAGCAGCCTCTCACTGATGTCGGTAGGATTTGGTTCCACTGGCTCTGTGCATGGAGATGGGACCAGCATGAGCAAGGCAAAGTTTGAAACAACAGACTACTTTATCATTCAACAAAACACAAATTCCTGCCTAAAAGCTTTAATCTCGCTCTAAGAGCCACTTCATAGAGATTTCATGGTTCAGCTACATGCTTGTAGTGTTCACTCCACAACGTGTATTTCACCAGCGGCATAGCTGAAGCAAGACATTTAACACCTTCCATGTAGACTTGTGATACCGCGATGGGTAACATTTCTAGAATGTGATATTGTGTAGCCTTCAGATTTTATCCTCTGCTGCATATGCTTCTTCTCAAACCAAGTAAAGAAGCAGCGCTCGGATCAAGCCAGTGAGATCTCTGATTCACATAAACTTGCTTTTGTGGGCATTCTGCCAAAAATGTATTTGCAATAGGGTGACGTAAACAACTGACTCAGTAGAAACTGAAACTTTGAGGTTTTTCTCTGAATTATAACAGAACTTCGTTCATTTACAAGCTTGGATCTTAAATTACTCGTATGTACTTCCTCCATAGTCAGTGCAAAAGTCTTCTGTCATGGGTGCGGACAGGACTAAACCTTCTAGAGGGATTTGTTCTACCCCAAGATGGAGAGATGATCACAGAATGATGGAATAGTTATGGTTGGAAGAGACCTTTAAGATCATCAAGTCCAACTGTTAAACCAGCGCTGCCAAGTCCGCCACTAAACCATGTCCCTCGGCACTCTCTGTGCTGTTAAAATGCTTGATTGTCTGTTGAAAAGGGAAGGGCTTCCCAGCTACAGATTTTGGTGTGTTAAATCATTTTATAATCATTCACACTGGGACGTGGCTCTTTTTTCACCTTCATTGGCATAAATCTTGATTAAACCCATTTAAATCCTTGACGTAGCAGCAATTGCTAGAATTGAGTGCGTTTTTATAGTTAACAGAAAAAAATTTTTCAAAAGGAAAATACATTAAATGGCACCAAATCCAACAAAAGAAAGCTGAAAACTTTAGATGTTGAATATTTAGCTGTTTTACCTGCAAAAAAAACCCCAAGTGTTTAAGATAAATTTATAAGTATGTTTAAAATATGCAAGTATTGATTAAAGCTGAAAATCAGAATTTCTATTCAGCAGGAAATTATGAAATACTACTATTTTTCCATGTTCCATTGCAAACTGCTGAAGCACCAGCGTATTTCCACATACGCCACATTTTTTATTAAGAATTTAATTAACAGTTTTCATTAAGAATTCCACTGTTTGGCTAGCTTAATATGAAATAGCTGGAATTATGAAAAATTACACCAATAATTAATTTTAAAACTCAATAAAGCTTTCTTCGAATCTGCAGTGAGGAACATCTAGATGAACTCTGTAATCGGGACACTCTTTTCCAATACTTTATAGTGATTGCTTTTCTACATGCTCCTATCTACCCTTTTCTATAGCAGTACGACCTACAAAATTCCAAGAAAACTGGACAAAAATAAAACATTTAAATTACAACTTCAGCACAGAGACATAACAAATAGATTTTTAAAGGCATTTGGACAATTATAATGGTAGGTATACTGAGATTTGGCGAGTCTATGCCTAACTCTGTAAAACATGTATCATACTCAGAATGCCAGTGACTGCATATGGGTCTAATCTGCCCAATTCGGCCATGGCGTTACGTCATCTGATGCATTTCTAGAAGTGTTTTTCACAGTAATATTCTTGCTGCACCAAATTCTCCATGCATAAAATTCTTTTTCCAGTACAACCTGCAGCGTGGTTCCAACAAACGGGAAAAGAACTGTTTTGCTGTTACCAGCATCACGCTTCCATCTCACTTGCGATGCTTTTAAACTCATGGCCTGACCTGACCGCTAACATATTTTTACACTACACATAGTCTATACTTTTCTCAATGAAGCGTCACCTACTTCCTGCCACTTGTGTGTCCCAACTTATCCATCTACCAGCTGCGAGTTGGGTTTGTTGTGACAGACAACGCACCTCAGAGCTGTCAGTCGTGTGTTGCGGGAGAGCATTTTGGAGGAAAGTCTTCACCTGCGTTTACCAGTGGTAAAACTTAAAACCGCGTATGAAAACACAAGAAGAGTTTGATCACAACATTTCCTTTGGGCCCAATTCCACCACCCGTATTCACAGGTAAGACTATTCCTCTGCAAGGAGCTCCTGTGAAATCAAATTGGAGCTTTTAATATTGATATTGCAAGTTTAAGTGTAAACGTTTCTTCGAGGCAATGCGAGAGGTTAGAAGACAGAAACTTTCCTCTTCCATAGGCAGGTACCTTACAGGATGGGAAGAAAAGCTTTGTTTGGTGGCTACTGCCGTTAGTACACGTGTGTGGAGACCAGAGACAAGAGCGGTGAAGAAAGGTTATGGGATCTCCAGTGTTGCCAGCTCTTGGAATGCAGGATTCAGGTTCCTGAAATCATGAGATATATTTCCAAGTAGCATATGCTGATTTCAGTATTTCAGTTCTGTGCAGTTCAGGTTCGCTTGCTTTACACATTGAAGTTTTTATTCATTGGCTGAGAAGATAAAAAACCTACTGTTTTTAAATGGTCCAAAATCGCTCTATTTGTTATTTCCAGCATACGGTGCAGAAGCTATCTAATCATGCGGAAGGAGCGAGGAAAAGAAACTGGCAGTGTGAAACAGTGAGTGAGAATTAGTATATCCTGCAGGGTCATTTTCTTCAGTTAATATCTTTTATTATCCAGTAGAGTGATTCTGTTGCATACTCCACTTTCATTAGAACCAGGTAATCTGCGATGCAATACTGCAGTGCTGGTTTTCTTGCAATTAAAAGCAAAACCGCTGGCTCTCTGCAAAAGGAATTAGAGCTGTACCAGTAGCTCCCTGACTGCAGCCTTGGAAGGTCTGGCTGTGCTGGCCACAACGGGACAGGGGACTGGGATCCCAACTGAGAGGAGTTTGCAAGGCTTCGGTAGAGTTCCGAGGAACTTTGATAAAAAGGGGTCTGTATAAAACATTTGAACTTTGACCAACAAATATGTTCCTCCCTAAAAAGGCTTTTTTCAGAAAATTTTTCGCTCACTACCATTTGCACTGGCAAGACTTGTGCACCGACCTCTACTCTTTGATAGAGACCCTTGTCTACACAGTGACGCTGGCCGATAAACAGAAGTAGGAGGTAATTAACTGTGTTTTGAGTAGATCTTGAAAACCCTTAGTGATAAAATGAAAGTCCTGGGTTTGAAAGCTTCTGAAATCAGAAAATTTTCAGAATGTACCCTGAGACCAGGTCTAAATTTAGCAGCGCTGCTTTGACAAAATTGTATAAAGTTACCCTTATTTCTTTTTCAAAAGCAGATTTGCTTTGCTAATGTAAATGAATCCCTCATGCCCAGTTTCTTGGAAAACTACCTGCTTCCCAAAATAGTTGTTTTCTTTCTTTCTATAGTGAATAAATAACACGCATCATCAAAGAAAATTGCCTTTTCGATTGAATAAGAATACTGAATCATCAAAATGAGGCACCATAATGATGAATTTAATTAAAACAAAGACTGTTGATGTACAAGGTGAAAGAAAAGTTTCCATATTGAAAGCAAGCTGTCTTTCTGGCCTGTGAGAAGCTACTTTTCATACATGGTCAGATCAACGTGGCTTTCACATCATATCTCCTGGTAGAGTTTTTGGATTGCCATGCTAGTTTCTCCGTAAGAGAATAAGAAGTAAGTGGCTGTAACTCATATTGCCATAATGTATATTTCTCCACCTCCAGGACTGTAACCCACACTGATGTAGCACAGATGACACGTGGTAGTTATGCTTATTATACTCTCCTCTACATCCTATTGCTAGTGAGTTAATGGATTTATTTTTTTTCCATGGGAGTTGAATCCGCTTAGCTTCTAAATACATTTTATTAGCATTACCGGTCAAAGCGTGTTGCTATCGTTACTCGTATTGCCATATGTACATCGTATATGACAAGATCCTGAAAGGAAACCTGTTTTTCTTTTTGAAGAAGAATTTTCAGTGGGGCAATCATATCTCAACTCTAAACACGAGGCTGGATAGTGGTAGGATGTGGGAAATACATCCTAATATTCCCATAATTTCAGTGCTGAATCTGTGGTTATTCCATTTTCTTGCCCGTGCTTTTCTTTACCTTATTTTAATTTTGATTTCAGTCTCTTATTTCTATATTCATACATATGTGTAGATCTTCACAGATGCTTGTAAAAAGCAACTAATTTATTCGATTCAATACTCACATGGAGGAATGGGCTTATGTCAGAAATAATCAAACTGTGGTTTGGAATTTAAAATTGAACTGAAATTAAAAACTAATGCGTCAGTAGAGTGTTTATTTTTGATTTCATGTTTCAGAGGAATGTTGTTAAAATACTATTGTGGTAACAAAATAATGTGAGTTCTAGGCAGAAGATTTGTTTCTTATTAGCTGGACTAGAAATTAATAAAATAAGTAATAATTTTATGTTCTTTCCACCACTGTTCAATTTGAATGGAATTTACCAAAGCCAGGTATAATATACTCTGGCTTCTGCTTGTGTTTATACACAAATAAGACGTAAGATTTTCTGCGTACACCAGTGCAGTGTACAACTGCAGCGCAACTGGGGTGACAAAAAACTCTCTCTAAAGGCAATCTGTAACTTTTGAAGTTAGTGAAGTCTGGAAATTATGTTCCAAATAAATCTCGAGAGTCTCTCTGAAGCAAGCAGCCTACAACTATGTTATGGGAAGTAATTTTGAAAATGCATCTATCTTCATTGATTATTAGTTTTACAGAACATGAGAATTCATTATACAAGAATCTCTGTACCTTTACTATATAAATCTTCTTCCCACTGGAAATTTATATCAAGACATTCAGGAAAATCTAAAGGTGATTAAAGATTGGCTAGAAACATTGTAAGCAGACCTTCTTGAAAATAATTTTGTTTTACTACGAATAATTCATATCAGACTAGAGAAAGTGGTTTATGAGAAATCTTGACGTAAAAACTCATGCTACTCTGTACATTTCCCTATACAGGAAGACTAAAGATCAAGCAATACAATTAACTCTCTTGTGAACGCAGTTAACTCCTTTGATTTAGCCGATGGTAGAATCCTCTTCAGGTTCCCAATGGATCGATAGTTTAGAACATGCCCAGACACCAGTTTGGCTTAGAAAGATTGTGCATCAAATGAGATTATGCCCCGTGTACGAGTGAATGGTTAAAAAAGGGTCAACACACAATACTGTGCTTGATGTTTATAAATATTTAAAACAACAAAAAAACCCCAGAGTGTGGTCCTGAATCTTCAATATAAAGTTATTTAAGAAGCACTAAGTAACTGGCAGTTTTTTGGTTTTTTTTTTCCCCCCAATGCTCTGCTAGTTTAAAAGGTGGGGGGGGGGTTGTACTTGGCCAATTTCATAACCAAGATTTTTAAGAGAGCGGAAAACCGCAAGTACAAGTGAGAAAAAAATATGCTCATTACCCATTCAGGAACCAAAATCTGCCACCACCACAAAGCTATTTACTATCATTCAAGATCTCGGGTATTACAGTCTACAAAAGCCTGATACCAAAGTTTTAACCTCATTTTTGTGCCGGTCGTGATTAGAAATGTTAAGGATGATTTACGTAGGTGGTCCAGCCTGCCTGCTTTCTTCAGAGCTTGTGTGAAAATCTTTCATCCACATGAGCATATTACTGTCCCTGGGCTTGTAAGGAATCCATTCACTCCATTTACATCAGGACATGGTTTTCAGACTGGACCTGTGCAATTCCTAACCAGCGTGGAATGAAGTGCTGAGCTTTGCCTGTACCCATCCGGGTATATATGTACATGGCTGCGCTTTTGCACCATCAGTCACTGTACAGGTATTAGTATGTTTAGGTTTATTTAGGTTGGATCTTGTCTCTGGACATTTACACACAAGTATGCATAAGTGTTTCCTTTTATAGGAAGAAAAATGACGTAAACAAATGGATTATATCGTCTTTACATGATCTAGCTTTCAGCAGTAAGCATCCGAGGTTTGCAAAAGTCATATAATCTGTGGTATTTATTTTATCTGTTCGCATTCAGTTGAGATGATCTTAAGGATTGCTTACTATTTGAATAAAACTGGGTAAAAGCTGGTCCTTAAAGTCCATTTCAGACAAGCCCCAACGGGACACAGATACAGGACACAAATCAGCAGTCAATAGTGTCATGCTGTGCGTTTTCAAATCACTCTGAATTACTAGTCAGAACACTTCGGTATCTGTCTCAAGTGCCATATTTTTAACCTCTCCCCACTCTTACCTCACATATTGACACCATTCATTTCACTTCTGACTAATTAAATCAAATTAGATGAAAGCTTGATATTTGATATACTTGTGGGTTAGCAAGAAAATAAGGCACCAGCTCTGACAAGAATTTGCAACAGGATTTTAAACCTCCAGGTAAGCCTGCTTGAGTCAGTCGTATTACTCATACGCTTAAAATTGGGTACAGATCCTTGGCTCTGCATAGTTATGACTTTGGTTTTATCATAAGTTCCTTCACAATGCCAAATAAAATAGAAGCAGAACACGTCACTATAAATATAGATGGAAATATGTTTATTTTAGAAAGCTATATCATTTTGCCTCTTGTCCTTTGTTGTTATGATAAGTGAAAGGAATGTTTTAATAATTTACCATGTGATTAGTGAATTTGGGGTTTTTTTTTACTTGAAATATTGCATCAATTTATAGTCACTGATATTTTCTCTTCTTTTACTGGGAAGTTTGCATTGCCATGCTGAGAAATAAATACTGGGTGTTGTTAATCCATCTAGCAACAGATGTCTGATAGAGACTAGCTCTGTAAATCAAAACACGAACAAAAGCAACTTTGTGCACTGCCAAAGATAGAATGAAGCATATCTTTCATTTTTCTTTTAGGAACCAAAGACTTTGGGTCAAATCCCAAACTTGCTTACATCTCCAAAGTCTGCAGGAAATTCCTGGCAATCTTACATCTCAGGCAACAATGTGTCTTCGCATTCTGTGTGAAATTCCCTTTCATCATTTTCCAGTTCTTCAGAATTACCAGCGAATAATGATGCAAATCTCAGTCACTTTCTCATTTTCCTTCCTACTGAAACATTAACGCTTAGGTTTTGATAGCCAAGGAAGTTTTCTCCTCAGCCTTCACACGTTCCAAGTTCAAGTATTCATTTCCCGACTCTTTCATCATATAGCATCGGTCAATATATCCCTGCTGCAATTTTGCATCGACTGTGACAAGTTCCTCTCTGGTATTTCCATTGGCACCTCTGGATGAGCCACGGGAGATTTTTTTTTCCTCCTTGCCAATAGCCTTGAATTTCTCACAAGAGCGGAACAGCGGTACATGCCCCCCTGCGGACTGCAGCACCTCGGGCACGGCAAAGCCTGGCGGGATTCGTCTCATAACTCCAGCAATTCCGCATGCTCAGGAACGACCTTGGAGCTAAGAAGCCCTTTGTCACATGCAGATTCATAAATGAGGAGCAGCAACCTTCAGCCACTCTTTCGGTGACCTTTCTCCCATTTTACCGTCATTACCTCGGTCTTACCTGCCTTGAGCTCCTGGCAGATAGCTCAAAATCCTGAGTTCCTACAGACACCGTGCCCTGCACTGATCAAACGAGAGCTCCTTAAAACCGAGCAGTGGGAGTGTATAAGCAACAGCAGACCAAGAACTTCCTCCCTTTCCCCTCTGCCTCCAAAGCTTTGTGCCTATTTTGAATAGGGCAGTGCAATATTCGCTCAGAACAGCCTCCTGGCAGCTCCCTGAGGCGCTGAGAGCCCAGGATCAGCCACATTTCCCCAGTTATAAGGGAAAAAATTGCCCTTCACCGCCATTTGTTTCCTAATAAAGTGAAACTGTAGGGTTTTATCACCTACTCTTCTTCCTCTGGTCAATCTTTATTCCAGATTGTGTTTCCTAGCTGCTTATTTCCATTTATTATTAATACCTTCTTTCATTTGCCATCAGAAAGGCAGACAAGTATATACGGTACATTAATCAAAACAAATAAAAAGAAAGCAGTACCCAAGCTCATCGTTGTTTACTCATTAAAAATACAGAATGAGAACTGGCTGCAACTGGTATAAGGGTGGTGGCAAGAAGAAAGAGGCGACAAAAAGGATTTGCTGCGTGGGCAAAAGGTATCACCATGTGAATCACGGGGGCTGTATGTGACAGCACCCGAGCAGATTTTATATCACGAGCTTTGATCGTTTGATTTCTGAGCTTTCCTTTTCTTCAAGGATTTCCACAGAAAGCAAAACAAAACGCTAACATTTGCCAAAGGCCATTTTCTTTTATTATTCATAAGTGGTAGATATTACTAAAGATGGCTTCATAAACTGGAAAAAAGTTCTCTCAGTCCCATCTGCGTAGTAACATTTTATGAGAGATGTATTACGCACATTTATCCAGTATTGAGAAAACTGCAACATAACTTTAAAATTCACTTATCAGTGGGGGGAAAGAAGCCATAATAAGCAGCATCTGGGAGGGAGGGAAAAGGGGAGGTTGGGAGGAAATGTGTATAAACATCCCTGTCCAGGGGATACTCGTTATACACATGCTCCATCTCAATTCAAGTCGTCTAGCACGGCTCCATCACTTATATCCACAAGGACCAAGAAATACGTATTCTGCTCTCCTTGCTTTATATCCAGAACAAATCTATTTCACAGAGCTAAATGTTGCTGCAGGTTTGGGAATATTTGTTAAATGGCTGTAATGTGTTATTTACTGCTTGTGACTGAGAAAATCGAGGCTTTTCATAATGTTACCTTTCTACAGCAAAAAAAAAAAATGCATTTATGAAAATAAATTGTTTGGGTCTTCTTTGACATTCTGCATTTTTCATAGGGTAAAAAAGATGCATTAATGTGCTTTTAATGTCATCTGGAAGGGTATGAATGCAAAGTTGCTCACGTGGGAGTGGCTACACCAGTAAGTGCCAACAACCAGATAACAACACTGGTAAAACACTACCCATCAGCGCTGTTTACTGGGTTTTTTCCACAAGCGTAAGAAAATTTGTGTTGGTGAAGTTTATAACAAAACATTGTACATTCCCTTCCGCGAATCCGCTCTGTCTCCACAGGATCTGATCCAATCTATATTAATGCAAAAATCTCCCTTCAGTTTCGCTGTTTGTCAGGCTCTAAATTTCACCAGAAAAACAAGGTAAATGAAAAGCAGAGTCGAAATGCCCATCGTCATGAGAGTGCTACGCTGCTGGGTATTATTCCACAAGATACTAAGCTTTCACTTCATACCGTAACAAACTTTTACCACTGCTTTAACACATCACCTTTCAAGTTAGTAATATTTTTAGGCCTGATCTCTACTTAATGCTTTACTGGCTTTATTATGCCAATAGGGGCACGCATCAATACACCAGTGCCAACTCACACCTTACCATACCTTACCAGACCTATTTTATCGTTATTCAGTGTCTCTTCATAAAGTTTGTTTCAATTCACCAAATCAGAACAGGTTAAGCGCTTCTCTCCCAAAATGTTTCATCCACAGGCTAGGGTGTCTTCAGCAATACCGCTATAGTTATACAGCTTAACCTGGAAAACTGTTAGGATGGTTTTATGCAAATGTCAAAAAATCGAAAATCACACTTAATCCCACAGCCGTCATGCCACATTGGGAAACAGCAATCTTTTTTTTTTTTTTTTTTTTTTTTTTAATGAAAGCTTTAAAAATACTGAATATTTTATCTTATTTATCTGCTATTTCATGCTTCACCCAGATATTTTAAGCCGAGGTGGAACCAGGGATGTGTCATCAAATGCAATGACGTTTTCCTCATTTGGGACAGCATTTCTCACGCCGCCGACTGCCGTAGGGACCGCGGGAATGCTGCAAGAGAGTTTTTACCATTCCCAGTTTGCTCTCATCTTCCCCTTCAGGGCAGGGGACGGAGCCCAGCCCGTGGCGAGGGGCTGCAGCTCTAGACGAGCCCGGCTGCCCCTGCAGAGGAACGGAGCTGCTGCCGTGGCTCAACGGTTCGCACCAGTTCCCCGGCTCACCCCGACCCGCAGAGCCCGAGCTGCCAGCGCATCACTTGGGAAGAGGTGTGCAAGACCATGGAGAAATCTAAAACCTCAGCCCAAAACTGCATTTTTTGAGGCATGCGGAGTATCTGGGTAGGAAATGTAAAATTACTTATTGTGTGGGGTTAAGCAAGCAGAAGTTTTTTTAATAGTCTTCGCTGACACCTAATGCTGTCACGCTCCAGGATCAGAGACAGGAATGTAAGGGTTTGCAGAGGCAGACGGGCAAGAAGAAATCACCGTTTTCCCATTTTCAGAAAGAATTGATTTAGAACAGCAGCAGGCTTGGCCTATGATGCTGGTTGTTACAGAGAAGCACAGCTAAGCAACCTTTTAATAGAAGTTACTGGTATTTTTGATAGAGATCTCCTAGGTTGGTTTGCTCGTATAAAACTCCATGTGATGGCTTCACGGAAGTTCACCAAAGCAGCAGAGTAAAGTCAGAAACTGAGAGAATAAAGCAGGTCAAGTGTTCCTGCCTTTGACTGAAAAACAGTACTTTAATGAGAGAGAACTTTACCAAAGCTCCAGTTTTCTCTCTCCGATGTTGAAAACAACAGCAACCTGGCAGACTGAAAAGCCTTTGAGAGCCATGGGGAGAAAGCGTAAGGGTCACTCCAAGTTGTCTCTGTGGGGAGTGCCAGGGGAGCGATTCAATCACGTAACTAGCTGAGCTGCAATGAAATATAGGTCTTTTGATGAAGAACGCTTTCTGTTGGTTCCCCTATGGGTGACTTGCCCTGCAGAAAGAAGTTGTGTATCCCCCATTCCCTGCTGAAAGTAACTGACATAAAAATTCGGCTCTGTGCCACTGATATTCACAACCCAACCTTTTTCCACGAGTCGGTGAAAATTTTAAGGGATATTGCAACATAAAGAGCAACTTTGGGTTTTTTTCCCTCACAAGGCTAGTAAACACATGGACCACAGGTAAGATTTATGAATGAACCACTTCTTATCTTTTGGAGTAATCTACAAGTGAGCTAGTCTTGGAGTCTTCTTATGTCAGGAATCTGTTTGCAAAATGGACATGAGAAAATCCTGGTCTTCAGCTTGACCAGTCTACCACGTCTTAGAGCCTGCACCATCCTACGTCTCAAACAGCCTGAAGTTAAGAGGCTACAGAGGCAAAGCAACAACTTTCCCTTACAGCTGTGGATTTCCAGGTGCTCTAATGTAATGTGGAGTTGTTTAAATCACTGTCAAAGACAGACAGCTTGTGACTGACCAGATCCAAAGATTTTAGAAATGCATGAGCTTGGCCATGAGGGTTAAGAACAACCCCTAAATCCTTGCCAAGACAACCCAGAGCATCCTGAGAAAGCAACGACAAAGAGAATCTAGTCTTCAGCCCCTGGATTTGAAGAGGTTGCACATTGGTTATGAGGAACCAAGTATCTTCCACCAGAGTACAGCACTAGGCAGCAGGGAATGAGCCTTGACTACTTACTAATGAATCTGTTTTCTGAATTGAGGATAACAGTATTTTAAAAAAGAGACTGCTTAGTAAATGTAATAGTAAGATCAAAAACCAGAATAACGGAACAAGACGCACAATCAGGCTTCCTATGTGATAGAAATGAACTGAAATATACGTGTAGTGCTGTCAGGCTGATAACGTCTCCATTTTAATGATATCTGAAATCTAACGCTTTAAAAACCAGTCTGTCCATCTAGCCCTCTCTCCCATTTATGCACTGAAGATTTCTTCTAAAAGTTAATGTTTCTGCTTAAACTTACCTTTGGTTATGTGAAATAACTCAAATCCTCCAGCGATGGACTCCAGGCGGAAGAGAGTGAAGGGAAACGAATAGCTGAGGCATGGGAAAACAGAACAAATGTCTGGGTTTGCCCATCATCTTTTTTCATCTGGCTTTTTTCCTTAAAAAACTGAGAATTTACGTTACACACAGAGAGGCTAGGCATAGTGCTATTAAAAGGATAACACAAAGAAAGCTTCAATCCAGGAAAGACAGATTTGGGGCTGTCAGCCCAGCTGTGCTGGACACACACAGTGGTACCATCTCTAACGACGTTCTCATCTCTTTCTTTTCCTCCAAGTCTTCAAGCAGGCGGGTAAAGGAACTACAAAACTCTCTCAGGCTGTGTAGTGACGGCCTGGACCATCTAGAGCACTTCACTGATTTTTTAATGATTTAGCAGAAATGAAGATGAGGCAGAGGATTTTAGGAGGAGGAAGGCTGTTCCTGTGAGGAAGGAGCGCAGAACTACTGTGCGGTGGCACGTAAATCACTGAAATGAAGGTGGCCTCCAATTACATATTCTATATTGTATGTGTTCCCGGCTTGATCTCCGAGGTCGTATTTCAGAAGAACAGGGCAACTGAAGCAGACTAAAATTATTCCCACAGCCCTGGGAAATGCTAAGCGCTCAGAAAACATCATGCCACAGACCTGCCATGCTGCACTCCGAATTAGGGTTTGTCTTTGCCACGGAAGCCACAGAGGGAATAGTGCAGCCCCCCACACCCCCCGCTGCACCTTGCCTTGACGTGAGGATTTGCCCTAGCCCACCTTGCCCTGAAGCAGTCCGAAAGACGATGAAACCCAAATCATTTTGCATTTGGAGTTAAATTACAACCTGCACAAGGGCTGGAGCCGCAGATTAGAGCGAGTGGCTGTTAATTTTATGGGCTCTGTCCCCCGTGTTCACTGAATGAGGCAGAAGCCCAGCATGAAATACAGTGTATGCACAAGGTGCCGTGTATCTCCTGCTGACAGTAATGCTGACAGCAGAGACTTCTGAAACTTCGCCGGCTCTGAGAGCTTCTCTGAGACATTAAACTATTTTAATGTAAGTAATATATAATATAGCACAAGGAACGCGTCATCATAAGGTCACCGGTGACTTCAGATTTTTGTTTCGGTAAGGATGTTGGTTTAAACCCAAAGTAACCGGCTGTATTTTCTTTGGCTTTTTTAATGTAAGAATAGGTTGTTAAACCTTGCTTAATACTGACTGACTGAACAGTATTAACAGCTGGCAGCTGAGATGCAGGTCTATTATAATTCGGGTATTTCTAGGCTGGAACAGCTCGGGGGGTTAGTAGGAAACACCGAGCGAGGTTAGAAATGAACTAAATGATTGACACTATTTTTCTGAACCGAACACTATATTAAGAAAAAAAACCCCAAAAAACTAAGGTTCTGGAAAGCTATAGTTTTCACCTGATTTATTCCCAAACTTACTGCAAGTTTTAGCACGCCGAGGGTATTCTCTCAGCTGAATTTTTCAGACTTCAACTTCTGCTCGGCCCCGGGGCAGCCCTGCAGCTCCCTCCCTTGACCATCAGCTCCGGGCAAGTGCTGACCACACACCCGGGGGCTGCACTGGCCACACACCCCAGGGGTGAGCATTGGCCACGGGCGAGCAGTGGCCACGGGCGCGGAGCCGCTGCCGGCGGGCACACGGTGCCGCTAGAGGGGGGCCGCAGCCACGGGAAGCGGCAGCAGGTTCTTACAAAGGAGGCTCCAAACCCGAGATGAATAAATTGTGCTTTTTTTTCAAATGCGCGTCCTTATTTTCCCGTTTCCCCTGGCCCTCCGCTGAGGCCGGAGGAACTCATCACACCTTTCCCTGCGCTACCTGACGACACAAACCACTGCAAGCTGGAGCTGCTAATCCTGTTAGCCGCTTCTGTATTTATTACCTGTAATTAAATGTTGCCATTTGCACTGTAAAGTGTGTGAGACAATAAAAGAGTTAGAAACCAGTTAAATCCTGGCTTAAACCTACAGCCTTTGACAAGAGGGGAAGTGTTTGGTTTTTTTTCCCCTGCTCAAATGCTTCAGGCTCGTGAACGTAAGACTCTTAAACGGATTTAACAAAGCGTAACATAAAAATATGCGGAAAAGCACTGAGCTCCTGGCCAGACAGCTATTGAAGATGATTTTGTTTCTTGCTTCCTTTGACTTCACAAGGGACATCAAGATGGATCCAAACGACGCAGGCAGACATCACAGCTCTCAGAAAGTTCTCAATATTCATGAGCGTTTGCTTACACGGTTCCAGTTTGCGGACTGCTTATTAGCTTTGCTGACATAAACACAGTGGTGGTGGGTTTTGTTTTTGTTAGTTTTTTTAAGTGAATAGCCTGGGTGGAAAAACAGCGATATAATTAAAACAAAACAGGACACGTATGTGTTGTAAACAAAAGGACTGGTGATCTTCTTCACACAAATCTTCACTGAGCTGCCATCTGTTCATTATAACGAGCTTATATTTCTTGAGTATGCGCCGTCATTTTAATTTCTGGGTAACACTGAATAAAATGAAGGGAAATTAATTTCTGCACGCTCATGAAATTGTTTCCTCGCGGAACAAATATTCTCCTAACCCCATTCTGCCTGTCTCAGCCCCCATGAGGTTGTAGTCTGAGACTTCCAGGGCAACGACCATCTCCAAGCCAGAGCTGTCCCCACCCCTTAAACTCACCAGAATGCTGCCCAGCATTGGCACTGGGCAAAATTCTACCTCGAAGCAGGTTCATCATCTTCTGCGCCAAATATCAAGGTGCCTTGCCCCTACCCACAGCTCCAGTCCAGTTTTAGAGAGGTCTTTGCTGCTCTGCAATCCCAAACCACCCACCCTGCGCCTTCAATCCTACCCGCCTCCTGCCTCTGGAGCACTAGTGCCAATCTCTTACTCATCTGCCAGCACGTGGTGACTGTCTGATGACAACCTCCTTCTAAACCTGACAGTATATATTTTTTTCCTAACTGCTGCTCAGACCCCCACCCCTCCAAACACAATCCATATAAAGGAGCCAGGTTAATTCAAGCCTGCAGGCAAAAATCAATCTTGGTTGGGTAGCCAAACTGTCTCCAGTCCTATTTTGATTCTACATCTAGGTGTCAGCCTAATCCTGCCTTGCAGTCGCCATCACTAACCACGGCTCTGCCCAGCTATAGGACTGTCATAGGTCTTGGCCATACCTCTGCTCCAGGACTGCTGCCTGCTTCCAAATGAATACGGAGTTTCAGTCCAATTTCAGGCATCTCCACTCTCAACACTGTCCGGAGTTGATCACCCAGAAACCTCATCCAGCCCCTAATCTTGGTTCTCATCTGCATCACCAATTTCCCTTCCTAACTCCAGCCAGAACAACCAGCCTTGCAACTACAATCCTTTTTATCGTCCACTTCACTTTCGCATTACCAAAGCTTTTGTGTCGTGGCCAAATGCTTTAATTTTATGCTTTAATTTACTGCTTTAATTCCAGCATTACTGTGGGACAATATTCTGTAATCTCTGTATTTCTGTGACCTCAGCTACTTTCAGGCATATAAAATGTGATACAATTCTGTTTTGGCTGGCGATCTCTGACTGGAGCAGGTGGGGGGTCACGGTCTGAATCTTTTTTCATGTGGTTTACTATTGACACAACTGGAGTCTTTTTGAATCAGAAAGAGCTGTTAATAGACACAGGCACAGTATCATGTTTGTAGTTTGTAGTACTGTGCCTACATGCCCGTATTCTCTCCAGGTAACATAAAAGGCGAGGTGTTCAACAGCCATGACATCCCTGTTATCTTGCAGAAATAGAGGATGCAGGCTGAATTAGAATAACCTCATTGAAAGGACCATTTTCCCTTTTAAGACAAGTTTGAGATGCAATTTAAAAAACAGATAATTGAACTTTTATCAATACCAGTAGCGCACAATAGGCTTGGCTGCAAATCGGAAATTTACTAATAAAAGCAGAATTACAATGATAATTCCTTGAAGATCAGGTTAAAGCTAACTTCGGCAGCAACTGTTCCTAATTAAGCCCAAGTCTATTGCATTATATCAATGACATCACGAAAAATAAGAGTCATAAAAGAACATCATACAGGGACCCGTGTTAGGCTGAGTACCACATCAGAGAAAACGCAAAGAATAAGAGCGAGGCAACTGCTGCAGCGCAAAGAAGTGGGGTCCTGGTTTAGGAGTGGGTCCTTTATTTGACTCCTGTAGAAACAAGAACAATTACACAGGAAGATTCCCCTGGGCCATATGTCACCACCGCAGGCCTGTCTCTGCTCTCAGCAACCCAGAAGAAAGGATTTATTTGATGTTTTGAAGCCAAGGATTGAGAAAACCTGCTGCCCAAGGTCTTCTTTCTTCCACAGGCATGGAATAACCTTTTGGATATCTTCAGCTGAATGAATCTTGCTTGAAGAAACAATTAAATTATGCAGCTGCTATCCCTTTGGAGGCTTATTTTATATTTTGTGTCCCTTGTGCAGATATGCAGTGAATATCTTACGAGGCTGATAAGAAGAGTTTAGAGGGACCCAGCCTCCTGTGACCCAGCCTCAGAGGCCCCTTGATTTCACACTATTTTCAAAGAACTTTGGAGTAGAACATCTCATGGAACTCTTTAGCTTCCCAGCTTACTCCAGTTCCTCCCTGAGGAACTCCGTGGAAGGAGAGAAATTCTCCTCGGCAAGTCAGAATAACTGAAAAACAAGAGACAGAGAGGAATAACAACTTGCTTTCTGTGAACTAAAACTTCTTTGGAAGTTTTGGGAAGCAAAGGTGAATCTGGCAGGCAGCTTTGCTCCTTGAAGAATGAGAAGTTCAGCAGTTTTCCAGCCTGGAATTTTGGGCTGTTGGCATCTGGCTGAGAGGGTGGCGGAGAACCTGCTCAGCAGTGAACCTGTTGGCCTCCTGGTGGCTTCGTTGCTGCAAAATGATCTGACATTTTGGTTCCTAAGGCGCACGCGTTAAATATCAGAGCTTACACCCTGCTGGTACTGCAGCTCTTGGGGCAAGGGACATCTGACAGGACACGGCTCCCGACCCAGCCTCCGCATCAGCACCGCTCTCCGGCAGGACTCCAGCCGGGCAGATGCACGTGGAAACGGGGTCTTCATCAGCGTGAAACTCACTTTAACAACTCAGCTTTGCAAGCACAATTACAGTCTTGGGAGACGCTCTCGTTAAAATTTTTTTAAACAAGCTGGACTCCTTTCACAAACAAAATGACAGTGGCATATATCTAAAAGAGCTGACAAGGGATCAGAAAAAAAACCAGCTGGCAAAATGCAAAAGGTGACTGAGTCTTGCAGGAGCGGCGTGCACTGCCTCTGGTAACGCGCGCTGTGGGAGAAGCAGGTTTCGTATCGACCACGTCTCCTAATTTGATGGAGACGAGGTAAAGGGCGCACTCTACACCGCCAGCTAAAAGGGGAACAGGCATTTGGAAGAGTCATCCTCTCTAACAGCACGTCCAAAAACAATTCCTTGGTAACCACGTATCACGAAAAGCACGGCGTTAAGTTTAACACAGACGCACGTATCATGTATTTCCTGCCCAGTAAGTATGATCCTAAAAGTTCCACACATCAGTGTGAGAGCGAGGAAGACAGCAAAAAATGTTTGGGCCTCCGCCATGGCTAAGGGCATGTCCTGGTCTCTCTGGAAAGCCCTGATTTCAAACCATCTATAAAGCTGCACCCGCTGAAAATCTTGGAGTGAAATGGAGGTGTTATTTTTGCTCCTGGGGTAACTCCTGCTTGAGACTAGCCAAAAGAGTACTAGCGTATTACCCACAAAGGAAAAAAAAACACCATGCAAGTTATACAGTAAGTGCATCAACAGCAAACATCATTCTGCAAGTGCTGTTTGTCACTTCACACTGAATTTAATTACAGTTAAGGATTTAATTAGAATTTTTCTGTTATTCTACTATCCGGTTTTGCCACCTTTTTTTTTTCCCCCCTTCTTGACGGATCGTTTTGTTGTTTCGCTGATGTTCTCTTTATACTCTGGACTTCAAACAGCTTTATGCCCTAGGGTTGATAAATACTTTTAGCCTGGATTACCTGTAATGACGGATGCTTACATGGCGGCAGGTGAGGGAGGTAGGGAGAGGGAATCTCTTACTGTGCCCATTCTCCTCCTCTGCCAAGCAGATTTCCTAGAGGCAGCTGCCTGACTGGTGCTCTCACCCACCTGATCCTTGAGCAGCAAAATGTTATTAATTAATGACTTGTTTTCTGAGAGTGACTTATACCGTATATTTTACACACCACAGAGATCTGGCAAAAGTGGAATAACTATCATTTCAGAAGAGACCTGAGCGCCATCTGTTTCTCCTGGCACCGGTGTTTCTTGGGAGGTTAGAAAGGTTGAGGACCAAATATTTTCTCATCCACTTTTCTCTAAATCATTGTCAAAGAAAAAATGATAAGATTTGAAACACTCCGCCGCCTTCTTTCTCTCTTAGAGCACACACACAGAGGTTACATGTACTTTTCCACAACATGATCTTACGTATTTTTTCTGTTGTCTGACAAAATCCATATGTCCCAGGCTCAGACCATCTGTCACTCGATTCTTTCACACAAAAGTTTTTGATGCATTTCTCTCATGATTGATTTCTTGCGATAATTTCACAGGGGGGGCATTTGACAGAAGGAATTTTCACACCTCACCACCCCAAGGTAATCCACATCCACAGGTCTCCTCAGTGACAAGAGACCGGATGAATAAAGAGCTTTCAGTTCCCAAGCAGGGCAGGGTTTGGCCTTTGGTTGTTTGGGGTTCACCCCCCCCACACCCAAGAAAGCAAAATACCCCTGGAAAACAGTACAGTAGTTAAAGAGTTGTTGGCTACAATTCAGGATTCGTAGTTCCTTGCGAAAGATAAGTCCCAGAGGATTAAGCAACTCCAGCTATAACTATAACCTTCATCTCCACAGGACTTCAAAAGGACTAGATTCAGGTGAACCAACTCACAAATACCCTAAATGTTGGAGACCTATAACAACAGAGCTGTGCAATGCACGTTGTCATAAGCTGGAAGGACCAAGCAGCAACTCTGGTGTTTGCTCTTACTCCTGGAACATGGATTTATAAATGATTTTCTCGTGGCTGGCTAGCTAGCAGTAGAAATGGAAGATCAGAGGGTGTTTCAAATGGGAAGTCAATCATACAGGTTTATTTTGGTTTCTAGTCAGTATTAGGGCTGTTTGCAAATAACTATTTCATATTCTGTGTGTCAGTAAAAGCATAAAAGGGTTCCAGCAGTGCAAACAAGTTGACTGGGTTAAAATCAATGATATACTGGTTGCTACTCACTCTCCCAGCCACGTGGGACATCCCTTCCTTCGCCAAAGTCATCTTCTGCAACAAAAGACCCTGTCTGCTTTCTAACATCAGAAGTAAGGTCACAGCATTTGCATTCCCACTGCCCCCTCCCCATGAAGAACGTGACAACGACAAAAATCAAAATTCAAGATGACATTTTCTAGGGCAAGATGTGATTATTGGACAAAACCTTATCAACAAAGTGTTCCACAAAGAAAGCCACTGGAGAAAGACTTGAAGTCCAAGTGAAGTCTCCGGAGCAGGTGAGGATGGTTGTCCCATGTTCCGTCATACAGAGAAGAGAGAATATGACACAAGGCCTATGGGTGACGTGAATCACAGGAGATGTAGGGCAGCCAGCCATGTGCTACGCTGGAAAGGGAGACACAGGAAAGAATAACGAGGATTTCCAAAGAAGAGTTGCTTCACCACCAAACTAAATTTTTCAGCCCTCCTTTGAAATAGTCACTCATGAAAGGAAAAAGAGGAACATCCCTTTTTTCTTTTCCAAATAATGTTTTTACCACCACCACATAAATTTGCCTGCAATTTTCATTTACTCTAAATCTGGTTTAAGACAGAAATCTAATTTGTCAGGAAAACATTTTAAAAGTCCTTCGCTCAGGGTTTTATCATAAGAAACACACTCATATATACCCAAGGGTATCCATTCCCTTCTGCAAGCTACCAGCAAATGCTACAAAAAATATACTGATACTGTTTTTGTGAGTGGTTCTAAATATTATGACAAAATGAGAAAAAACTTTGCTGCTAGAAAAAGTCTCAACTGATCATCACAGAGCCTAACCTCTAAAGCTAAAGCTTTTTTTCCATTAGCGGCATTTTCAGAAGAGGAAATTAAAGTCATATCACGCTCCAAATCCAAACTTTTCCAAAGTCAGAACTTAATGTCTATCGCCAGGTCCATTACGCAGCGCTAGCGTCTCAAGCCAAGATCTGGAAATCAGCCTGAAACTCACTGAAACAGAAACCATGAATATGGACAAAGTGGAGCCGATGTTTCCATGCGACCCTACCTCTAGTTTCCATAGGTACCAATTTTGCAAACCCATGTAATGGAGAGCTTGATTGTACCTCTCCAGAGTAATTGCTGGTAAGAGCAATTGACTGAACCCCACCGTCTCCACATTGTCATATCTTGCTCTGATTTTCTGCAGCTGCTCTGTAAAAGGGTGTTTCAGTGTCAGGAACCTCTGAAAAGCCCGGGCTGTGTGTGCTGCGCTTGCCAATTCTGTCTGACAGCTCCTGTTCACAGGTCTTCAAATAAACAATGCTCCAGAGCTGTGATTCTTGACAGCCTGCTCTACTGTCTTGTACAAAAAATTAGTCTTTTTTTTTTTTCTCTTGGCTGTGAAAATAAAAACTATACCATAAACAAATAATTCCCTTAATTATTCTGCTTCCTGTTATTCAACAGCATTAGTCACATTAACAGATAAGACGTTTTAAGGTAATCCAATTCTGTAGCACTGCTTTTGTTTTCCTCCGCTGGAGCCTTCTCAGTGTGTCTAACGAAAAGGGATTCGGGGTACCTCTGGGAAGCTTCAGTGTTCAGCATTGCTGAATACATAGTTTAGGTAAAGTAAGAGCAACATTTAGTTCCGTATCGTTTCTCTTTTCTAGGGCGTTTAAACAGTGGGAGTTTTGTTTTCATTTTTTTGGCAAGTGTTTCTTGAACGCTCGTTCCATTCCAACCATAATTCCGGTATGAACACATATTTGGGGGAACTTGGTAGCTGGCATCAGGTCAAGCAGCAGGGAAGGGCCTGATTTACTAGAAGTTTGAAGATCAGGACGACTTTGTACTTTCCTCTCACCGAGGCTTGTTTTCTTGCCTAATCCATTTTCAGTTGCTCGCGGCTTTTAACATGCGCAACTTGTAGAGTTTGTTGAGCACAACAGGAACATCAGGTCATAACCAGTGGCCTGGATGGCTGCAATTTCTGTTTCATCATTAATTCAGCAATTTATTTTTGTCTTCCTTTCCAATTTTACTATGAATAAATGTGCTCAGCTTTTCCTTCAAGAAGAATTATGATCGTATGTTTGGCTTCGGTGTGGGCTTACCCTTGACTTTGCCGTGTTGCGTTAGATGGCTTGGTATGAGCCACACCCGGGACTACTGATGGTGCCACACAAAGGTGTGACAGGAACTATGCTTCACCGAGGCTGCAAAGACCATTGAAAAGAATCCGTGAGAAACAAATATGAGGACAATCTTAGGAAAGAAGGAGCTTTTCATCTTTCGTTCTTTTTTCAAATACGATAGTCTCAAAAAGGGACTATTCCAAACCCTTTCAGGAATTGCTCTGCCCTTGCCTTCAGACCCGTTTTCATAGTTTCATTGACTGACATCAATGAAAGCTGTAGTTTTCAACTTAAAACAAAACAAAATCTAAAAAAATAGTCCTTAATTTACCACGATGGTGTATCAAAGGTTCTGAATGGTTGGATCCCAGATCTTAGGGATGTTGCTTTGTAAGGAGACGGGGAAACTTTCCTTAGGTTTATGTTTCTGATCATGCCAGAGGTGATCTGTGTTTTGTTGGACAAACCACTCAGAACAAATTTCATAAGTTATTAGCCACGTTAAGAAGCTGATGAGTGCCTAGTGGGATTTTTGAAGGAATCCAAGCGAGACAAAAAAGTATATCCTACCACGGTCTAATTTTCTTTTCTTTCAATATAGGAGGAGGGAAGTAAAAAAAAAAAAAAAAGAGCGGGTAGGACTATCACGTGTACTCCCACCACACTTAATACTGATAACTGAGAATTATTGCTTGCATTGCTCTTAGCCGCACCTTATTTATCAGCTGAGGTTGGTATTTTTTTCAGTGAATCTGCATGGGATTTTTCATGCAATAACAATAATCAAATTATGGCTTTTTATAAAATTAATTAAATTATATGTATTTGTTCCTTACTTATGTTAGCCTCAGTCTCTGTAGAATTAAGAGAAATTCTTGACTTTGAAAGATGATCTCCAAAAAAGAATTAATTCTGTCCTTAAATCTTTCATTTTGACCTTCTAGCTCTGAGTTCTGGCAATAAAGCATGTGCAATATGAACATAGCATAAGCTTTCCCAGCCAAAAGAGAAATAACACATGACTAATTAAGAAACACTAAAGATGGTGTTAGTAAGCCTTCAAAATTACAGTCCATTAACTTCAGTTATACTGTAGAACTACGTATTTCCACATTAATAATAAATGAAATCCTCATAATTAACATTATTTCAGTACAAGAGAGTTTATAATATATCATGCGTGATTATGTCGGATTAGTTCTGTGTGACATTAACAGTCCAGAGGAAAATTTACGATTTTCCCTATGAAAAGCAAAACAAAACTAGTATATGCAGTGAAACGTTGAAAGTAAACTCGCAATCTGAATTTGAACCATCTAAATTATTTATTGGGAATACTAAAAGCAGGAATGATGGTTTGGACTGTTTCTATAATAGCAGTTGAATTTCCTTTGGTTTGTCTCCATGTTCTTAAAGTAAAGCTGGCTGGATCTCTCTCTGAATCTGATTTATTACTCCTAAATTCCTCCAGTTCCATGAAACACTATTCATTTTAATGGAGGAGAATGGCAAATCCTTTCTTTCTTTTTCTTTTTTTTTTTTTTTTAAAAAAAAAATGTTTCTGCACTGCTGTCACCCACAAGACATCCAAGTTCTTCAGTAGTCCCAGAGATTTTAAAATAAAATTGTAAAAAGTGTTTCAGCCAGGTAAGACCCATGCTGTCTCTTGCACCTCTGGTACGCTGTACTCTCAGCTCTCTCTAACCAGTTTTGGGCTGTGGACTTATCCTCTCTAAGTTGCGAGCACTGGTTCATTTTCTTTTATGTTCATCTCGATTAAAATGAAGAAAAAACAGTTATAAATATCACCTCCACTTTAGATGTGGGTTTTAGCCTTGCAGCTCTTATTAGAGTTAATAGGATTTATACTGTTTTAGCCTCCCTGTACTGGAGGGTCAAATAGCAGCATTTACCCAAGCATTTAAACCCATTAATTAACAGAGAGAGAGTTATTCCTTTTGGAAAGGTAAAACTAATTTTTTTTAATTACTGGTCGCCACATCCCAGTATCCGCGAGCAGCCCGCGGTGGTGCAGAGGGAAGGCTCTTCGCTCTCTGGCAGCCGTCATCGGACTTTTCAAAGGGTAACACCAGCCTTTATCTTAAAAGTTTATAAGCTGTGTCTGTCAAAAATGTCTGTGGGAAGCTCTGCATGAGTTCCTCTCGCATTTGTATTCTCTTACCAGAAACAGCACCCGAGAGAGGACGTTGATTTTGTGGAAGACAAAAAACAAGGTGCTTTCACTTTTTAGTCCACAGCATGTTCTGCTGGTTTGCTTCGCTCTGCCACGTGACTTCCCAGCCAGACCACAAAAAGAGACAGAGGTGATACTTCCACTCCGTGTTTGTCCAAAAGATTGCACTGATATCCGTATTGTTTGATGAGAACTGGCCAAAGAGAAAGCAAATTTGTGTTTCAAATACCCCAGCACCGCTCCGTCTGCTCACAAGAGATTTCAGTAAGGTCACCTGCGCTGATGAAGCCAGATCTTTAAGGCATAAACGACTGAGATTTATCTTTTGTGATTTGCTCATTGGCAATAAAATGATTTTACAGGGGAGAATCGCCATGGTGGGACACTGAACGGAAAAACAAAGGACAGTGGCAGTTTTTGCTTTCAGACAGTTCCTTCATTTCAGGTTTTCCAATTCCTGGTGTAACGTTCTTGGTGATTACACAAGTTATTACCAATTCCCAGAAACGTAATGGCAACATCATGTCCCTGTTGCCTTTAGTGGTGTCCAACGTAATTATAATTTTTTTAAAAAGTAAAATAAATCAGTGCTGCAGTGCCTCCTGTGTCATTTAGTTGCACAGCTACTGGTTACGCTTTGCAGTGCTAAAACTGGATTTTGGGATAAGTGCTTACTCAGGCAGGACTGAGCTTTACTATTCATGAACCTCTTCAGACCCACAATTTCTGTATCTTTTGTCATTATGGAGCAACAATAAAAATAATAAATACATAAATACATAAAAGACTAAGCTGAAGCGCAAACCAATTGAATGAATTGCCAGAGATTTGCGTTTTCAGTGCATTGCTCAAGCCAGACGCAATCCAGCTTTTCTGAGACGGAATTATCTGGCACTTTAAACTTTGGTTGCTGTGTTGACACATGCTCCAGTGCAAGAACACAACAGAGGCACTTGCACCGTGATGAAATTTAAACCAGCTCAAGCTGATGGTGCCGCTGGAAGAGGCACCATCTGGCCTCTCCATTCCCAGATACTCATTCCTCCTCTTAGATCCCCCCTTCTTCCAGTGTGAACCTCATCATTCACTACCTCAGGGAACAGACACAAGTTAAAGTTTACTTGGAAGTATTTACTTCTAATTTAATAAACAAGGTGCCTACCAGCTTTGTGAAACTGTAGTCGTTGCTGCAGCTCCGGAAGTTCAATTTATGGGTTAGATGTGGGCTACGGAGCCACGTAGATGCTGCCTGGGCAGAGTGAAGGTCCTAGAGTGAATTATTAGAGCCAGGACATTATGTACTGTAATGCTTAAACCAGCTCTTATTAAATTCCTAAAGGGGGTGAAATACTTTCTCCTACTGGCATTTGTTGAACACTTTTTGATGTAAACCCTTGCCATGGTTTAAGCACTTGTTCTATCCTTAGCAGCCAATAAACAACAAAACAATGACTCTGGGGTGCCTTTAGGTTCCTCCTACACCCCAAAAAAAGACCTAATAACAAAATTGGCTTAAAAGCCAGAACAAGAAGACCACATCTTGTAAGACTCCGAATAAAGTGCTGCAACCCAGTGAAACACATCTGGAGCCTGCTCATGAGTACCGAGAGAGACACCACATAGACATGGAATGAGAAGATGGTCGCCAAGCCAATCCCCAGAGCTCCCTCTCTAAGCACAGACGCAGAAACAGCAACCAGGTGGGGAGAGCACAAGACAGCAGTGCATTAATTAAGATTGCAGCAGTGAGCAGAGCACGCCGCACGCCGGCTGTCTCACCGTTCGCAAGCACTTTGCGGCTCGCAGCTGCTGATCAGCTCGCTCGTACTTGACTTCTCCATTAGGAACGGTGGAAGGAGGGTCTATTTTTTCCCTTTTAAGAAACAAAATGAAAAACTGCCCTGTCAGTTCTTCTTTCAAGTCATTCTCCTTTGTTAATCTACATTTTTATCACCTCTTTACATTTGGAAATAACAATTATTGCTTAAGAACATATTCAAATAAACCCTTAAAGCCCAGATAGACATCATCAGCAAAATGTGGAATGAATGACTTATGAAACTTCAGCAAAATTCTTTTCTATGGAATCAAATTCTGCTGCTGATCCCTTTGAACTAACTTTTCAGTGTGTTTGCCACATGCGGAATCACACTCGGGCCACGGCAGCAGGGTACATCAGAGGAAATATTTGAAACTGCCCAAAGACAACGTCCGATTTTTCTATTATTTTTATCCACTAACATTTTGCACAGTCCATTTGTACGTTGCAGGCTGAAGGGGTTTAAACACCTTTAAGGTGGTTTTATAATGTTCTATGAATGTAACAGTGACATTTAAGACCACCTAATTCCCTTCTATATAACTAGTGCTATGCAAATAAAAGGAACCGCACTTTAGTATAAAATCTTTGAATACGCCTGGGATGCTGTTTCTGTGTTAAAAGCTTCCTTCGTTACAGGTGCAGCCATTTCTACTCAGATTTCCCTCTGCTCCCATTAAACTTCAGACCAAACTCTAATCAGACCATCCAGTGGATATTAAATGAGATCATTCAGCTTTACAGCTTCTACCTAATTAGTCTACTGGATCCTCAAAGAACATCCACATCATGTTCTCTCTCTCAAAGAAAGCTCCAGAGAAGCTGGAGACCTACAAACTCCAAAGCTTTATCCAGATAATATGAAAGCTCTGTGGAGAATGTACACATTTTGTGGGTTTGCTCATTGTTGTCATTCCGTGTGAAGAAAATGTACCAGACGTTGTTGTTAAGGCGACCCTGGAATGCTGTCCTCCCAGAGGAAGGAGATAGAAGCACAAGCAGAATTTTGCCATAAGATGACATACTGGGAACGTGGAGAATAGTGGAATACTGTAAAACCTTAAAAATCAGTATACGTGCAGAGAGTCTGTGCTTCAAGTAACATTCAATTAATAATCGTTACATAATGATTCTATCAGACCAGCAAAGCATCTACAAGGTTTGAAACTGCAAACTCATGAGAAAAAGATTTTAACCTGAAAGTACACATTTCTCAATTTTCAAGTCAGCAGGAAGAACAAGAACTAATTTATGTTTACAATCACTCAGTTTGATTAAAAAGTCATACTTCAACAACTCTAAAGATGCATTTTCTGAACATCCTCCTTTCCATTCAATTAATTCCAAATGATATTTGCCCAGAAAACGTAGAGCATGTTTAACGGCAATAGAGATAATGCTAAAGCAAGCAATCCCTGGTTAAAACTTGGACTCACTTCTGTCAGCATTCTTGCAAGAACATTACACCTTGGTTTCCTCATTAATATTGTTCTACATTAGCCTAATGTAGGACTAAGTAATGTGTCAGGCAGCAGAAACGAGCATGCAAACATAAAGCATTTTACATATGGTAGATTTCAAATGACCTTCTCCATTTTACTTGCCATAAAATCAGTGATTTTCAGGGCTGCAACTGAGACTTTGCCATGTTCTTAAACGGTGGGCATCGGTTGGAAAAAATGACTGCTACTAGAGTCAGAATACATTAGGGATGGGGACTGGGGCTGAGATTTAAGACCCTGGTTCTATTTTGACTTGTGCCAGTGATTTATTCCATGGGTAAGTCACGCCAAATTGGACGTGACTGACATAATTTGCAATGCTGCTGCTAATGCTAAGAGAACAGGTACGCATCTCTCATTTTTTGTATGAGTTTCCCAGGCATTCAGAATAGCCCAAATTATACTTGCAATTTATTGTCTTAAAAGAAATAAAGAGACAAAAATAAATTATGAAGTTCTGTATGAAGTTGCTGAGATTTGGGCATTCGTAGCAAATATGAGAGTCAGCATTTGATTGTGTCCGATTTGTCTTCACACTACAAAGACATATTCTGTGCCTGTGTCTCTCTGGCACAGTCAGAGGTGCATGAAGCTGGAAGGGACCTCAAGGGGTGATTTAGATCTGTTTTTCCATGTTTTCCCCCAGGACGTTCCGTAGGTCGTGAGACAATCTTAGGCCTGTACTCGTCTCTTCTGGGGAGCATCTTCCATGAGCACTTCCCAGCTCAGCCTTTGTTGCTGGGGAGCTCTCAGGGTAAGGACAACCCCTGTCAAGGGAGAATCTGTGGAAGCACTTCAGAAGGAAGAGGCAGAAGGAAGAGGCAGAAGGAAGAGGGTGTCTGTGGCTGCTGAGAGCAGTTCCACCACCTCTCAACGAAGCAGGAGACAAGCAGATAGCTTAGGCTGTGGATCTATTAAATCCAGTGCTCCGCCGTTCTTCCCCTCAGAAAGGATTTCTTGACATCCTGTGGAGAATCGATCGCCTTTCCAATATTTCCCGGGTTCAGCTAAAAATAGAGCACTATAAAAAATATACCCACGATTTTAATTTAAAATGTTTGCACCTTAGAGCCTTTTTCCCCTGGACAAGGGCTAGGCATGGCTTTTTACTGCCCACATGTGCAGTTTCCAAGTCTCCTACAAGGATGCTAAAAATCACGCGAATAATTAACCAGTGCAATTGAGCATTTAACACCACACCTGCAAAGTTTGTTAGCCATGAAAATTTATAGTTTAATAATGTAATATGGGTTCAGTTTAATGTGTAAAATACAGCACTGCAATGGAAACAACTGTAAATTTTCATGGCTAACAAACTTTGCAGGTGTGGTGTTTCATGCTCAGTTGCCCCATTTAATTATTTCTATATTTGTTGAGATCCCAATAGAAGATCATGAAACCGGCTTCGAAAAATCAAGTTGTTTTATTTAAAATTATGAATATGCAATCTTAAATTGCCCTGTTAGAACTGCGGAACTATGTTTTAGGTCTATTACAGAGAAATCCCAGTAGAATCAAAATAAATTGCTTTCAGATTTTGGCATGAACAGGAAATATGAATTCATGTTCAGAAGGAAGATTGAGAAAGAGAGAAAAGGGTACTCACTTTTGATGTTCAGCCCAATTTATACGATTCCAGATTATAAATCACTGTATCTACCTGCTTAATCTTATTAAGCCTTGTTACCCTCTCTAATGTTGGCGAAATCTCTCATTTTGATGTAGACTGGCTCGAGGTTTTAGCTCTCGCCTATACACTGATAAACCCCAAACACACCCAGTACGCCATAAAATGGGATATATGTGAAAAAGAATGATTGATTCAAAGGCCATCGAAATCAATAGAAGTCTTTCCATTGGTTTAAATCATTTTTGGATCAGGCCTTGCTATTTTCAGGAGCAGAAGCTTGCGGTTCTTCCACAGTGACAACATTTACCAGCCAGCAATTTTTCATCTCTGTGTTCAAGCGGTGCCTACTCTGGAGTCTGAACTTTGATACCTGCTCCGACAGAAGAGCAAGCTGTGCCAACACCTTTGGTTTACAAATCACTGTCAAGCTGTCAAACCAATCAGGGATTCAAAGCACCTAAGACCTTTTAAATGCTGCCAGTGTTCTGTCATGAAATATATTTAAATATTATGAAGCTTTCAGATTCAATGTCATTTCTTATAGTGAGGCATTACAAGGAATTTCTAATTAGTGTATTCTATTATTTTTCATTTACTTAAACTATGAAAACCACCATCTTTTAAACAGAATTCTGTATTATTTAGTTTCTAGTTAGACAAGAAGCACTTTTACCATGGTGAGCGTGACAGTTTGCAGACCTTTAGATAACACTTGATACCAGGGTTGTCCCTCATAGACTAAAAAGTGAACTAGCATTCTCCAGTGGGTCTTTAAATTGAATGAGAGAATATTAGTACGTTACAAAAATTTATCTGATGGTACACCTAAGGATAAGACAGTTGAGAGGAAATTCCTGCAGCTCAGGATCAAGGATCCTGGTAAAGTGACTTTTGGACTGCTGCAACCGGAGGCTGCGTAAAGCTGCTGTATCCCAGCACCGTCTAAAGCTTTCCAAAGGATTCAGAAACCGGTATCGGTGACCAAACCCACCCAACGATGAGCAAACATCCTCCTTCCTCCCTGTACGTTCCCTCTCTTCTTGCCAGAAGAGCACTGGCTGCCGCGGGAGTTACTCTACCTCAACCTCCACCCCCAAAGCACCTCCTCAAGTTGCAGCAATACCCCAACCCACCCCGCTCAGGGCAGCAGAGGAGGTGGGCACAGCTTCCCAGCAGATTTTCCATGCCTGGCCTGAATGACAGCTTCAGACCAGGAACCAAAAGGCTTCATGGGTTCTTCAAACCTCGTATAGAAACAAAAACACTAGAAAGAATTTTCTAACAAAGGAGGAGGTTTCTACGCACTGAAACATTTTGGTTATTGAATTTTGCGGGGCAGCTGGAGAAGGGCTCTACGTTTAGGAGGAGTCGGTGCCATGCCCTCCGCTCTCCGGCAGGTGGGAAGGACACACGGTGAACCCGGGATGGTGAGATGCTGGGAGGGCGCTCACGTACACACGAGGGAGAAATACGGGAAAGGGGAGTTTAGATGATGCCACAGTAGTGACAGTGAGAGATTCATTTGATCTGGTAAAGAGTCAGCAAAACATCAGTCTGCAGAGGAACCACACGGAGGGACGTGTCTGTTACATGACACGTAAAATTTATCATTTCTGGCACAGCGATTTTTATAAGAACAGAATTAATGCCAAATTCCATTACAAGTAGATATGGTCAGCTACTGGAACATATTGTTGTATGTGGACAATGAACCCTTGGATAATCTAAGCAAATCTTATTTTAATACAAGTATCTTGTGGACAAAACTGAAATCCTAACCTGAATTTTACTTTTAGCTAGTCTTCTCCCATCGGCTGCAACATTCGAACGGATATTTTGTCTGAGCAACAACTAAGCCAATGCCAGCAGGAGCTAAGGAAATAGAAAATAAAACAAATTGCCACTGTAAAGTCAAGGTGAATGTTTCCCCCGTCTGGCTGTCCACTGTAGGCTCCATGTCTAAAATACTGTATAGCGTGAGCCGTTACATTTGCTGCCACATTCAGCTCCGATGGTAATTGCATTTCGGGGTTTGGTGATATAGTGTGATCCCGTGATGTACAGGGTTATAAATGAAACACCTTGTAGCAAAGCACTTTGGGAAGTGCTTAAGTGTTCAACAGGGACGGGGTTTCACCAGGATGTTGGGCTGGAGTCTGCAGTTGTATATAACGCTTGGACACGCAATTGGATATAGCTCGTTGGGAGGCTTGCAAAAACCTGGAGATAAATAACAAGACTAATACTTCAGGGATGAAATATCAGCACCGTTGAAGTCACTAGGATTCTTGCAATTGGTTATGCTAGGACCAAGATTCCGCCCTAACTCTTTTGCAGCTTTTGAAGTTATCATAAATAAGGGTATTATCGGATATTACGAAAAGAGATTACGAGAGTCGCAAAATAATCACCCACGTCAATGAAATCTTCTCCCCTGGAAATTTCTCTACTGATTCTGCCACAATAAATCTTGTGTACGTAGGAAAAGCGGCACCTTCTCCAGCAGAACTGCTCAAATGCCTCATGGCAAGCGCAGAGAAACAAAGGACGTGTAAAATACCTGCTCAGTGATCCATGCTGATGTCATTTTTCTAGGTTATGTCAGAGGTCAGCGTTTCACAGTTTCAGTTATAGTCACCAAAGACATTTCTGAGGATTGAATTTATATATTTTTTTAAAAGAAATAGGAAAAGCTGTTTCTCAGTTGTTCTCATTCCTTGTCCTCACTTTCAACTTCTGATGTTCTAGCAATTAGAACTTCTGTGTAATTATTATGAAGTTAATACCATCAAAGTAGCAGCACAAAGTGCTCACCTGAGCTAGTCCCAATGACATTTTCTGCTTGAAAGAACCATTGTTTGAAAACATTTTTATTTTTACTGCGCATTAGTAGCAGCAGTTTTATTTAAAAAAAATAAAATCACTAAGGGGCAGTTCCTACTGTCTGGAAATATTTCTCTTTCCAAGTTTGGACTTCTCAGTTGTATTGCAGTGAAAGAGTTCAACATGACAGTCTGATGTGAAAAAAAAAAAAAATGGTAAGCACTCAATGCAGTAATTAGACAAGCAATCATTTCCAATATCTTTGCATTAGCTTAGTACCTCTTCTCTGTTGCCCAACTTTATCTGCTCTCCTAACACAGACACAGGCTGCTCAACTTACTTTTAGACAGACTTTCTGAAATGCCAAGCTGCTTCATTTTAATAAATAAAGCCGCCCATCAGAGCTTTTCCAGTATCTTAAGGTGTATGACAAAGAAAGGTAGGATATCTACTTGAACACGGCTGCCAAGATCTAAAGTGGATATTGTAATCATGAGATTATTCACGTAGCTCCAGAACAGATCTATTTTTGAACATCATTTCAGGATCTCAAAAACGTTTCCGAAAAGCTTCCACTACCGCACTACGAGGGGTTTTTTTTTTCCTCCTTTAATGAATCACTATTTTCCATGAAAAATACCAAAATAAAATACTTTTCAGCAAAAAAAGTCAGTGATTCATTTTATCAGCTGTGCCCTAAGCAGTGAACTGGACCTAGGGATTTTGTGAGCCAAGGTACTGGGGAATCATTTTTTATTTTTTTTTAATACGAGAGGATCTTGTCTACAGCCTCCCCGTGTTATTTCAATATAATAGAATCACAGAATCACTTGGGTTGGAAGAGACCTTCAAGATCATTGAGTCCGACCATAAACCTATGCCAAAACCACCCCTAACCCATGTCCCTCAGCACCACGTCTGCCCGGCTGGGAAATACCTCCAGGGATGGTGATTCCACCACCTCCCTGGGCAGCCTGTTCCAATGCCTGAGAACCCTTTCAGTAAAGAAGTTTTTCCTAATATCCAACCTAAACCTCCCCTGGCACAACTTGAGGCCATTTCCTCTTTTCCTATCACTTGTTCCTTGGGAGAAGAGACTGACCCCCACCTGGCTATAACCTCCTTTCAGGGAGTTGTAGAGAGTGAGTATCAAATGCATCCTGAGAAACCAGACCCTGGACAGCCTAATTTAATTCTAAACGAGCCCAGTTTCCACAGGAGAGCCTCTGTGTCCCGCGTGGATAAACAGGGAGCTGCCTTCCTGCAGGAGCAGACCTCACAACCCGAGGATGACACTTGCTGCTAATTGAGGACTGTGAGCCTTCCTCCCACCATGCCGACCAACGAGCCATAAGGCGGCGCAAGGAAACCCGCGCTCATTTGCAAGGTGCCACAGGCATTTCTTGCTAGGCTAAGGACTGTATCCCAAATAAAAACTCCCAGAGGGACCACCCCTTTCCAGTTCCGCGTGGATGGGCATTGGTGTGTTTCCTTCATGCCCCTTCTTATGGTCTGCAAGCAAAATTGCCAACTAAGCTGAGGATGATGGAGAGCTGACCTAGAGATGAAAAGGTTAAATTTTACTCCCCTCCTCCTATTTGCAACTGGGTTTCACAGCAGCTGAGCTAGGAGAAAGCGCAAGTATGGTGTGATTTTAATTATTTCTGGTAATTATAAAGGGAGGGCCCAAATGGAACTACGTAGCATCCCTTATTTAATGTCTTTGAAGACAAAGATTGTACTTTTGGTCTCTCTCTAGTACTGAAGCATCTGTGCTTCAGATGAAAACCCCTTAAAATAGCATATCATCTGATGGTATTGTTGTTTTTTTTTAATTCAGAGCGATGAGAGCCATGATTTTACTGTATGCTTGCGGCAAAACTATGTATTTCAAGTATACATCCCATTCTGTCTTAACGTGCTCACATCCCTCTTTGCAGTCACCAGAGCTGGCTTGTGGTAACTGCAAGGGACATCCCGGGGTTCAGCTCACTTAACTGTCCCCTCCAGCACAGGGCTCTGGGCTGCTGGAATTAATCCGTCCTTGGTTACCTTTCTAAATAAAGAGATGAAATACCGATTAGAGAACCGCAACATCCTCTCGTGTTATGAGAGTATTAGACGGTCGTCTGCAGTTCTGGGTATATTAAAATTTGTATCATCTCAATTAATTCCAGTCAAAACACTTAACTAGTTGCAAATGCAAAAGTTAGAGGTTAAAACCAGGTGTGATGGCTTGTCCCAAAACTTTGGATTTCTCACTAGGTTTTGACAAATGTATCCTTGATTTAGAATTGCAACAGTTAAGTTAGAGCAAGGGAGAAGGTGCAGATTTCCTTTTACCTAGATTAAAAAGGGGAGTGATTTACTGTAGAGGAATGGGGTGAGTCATTGTCCTTCTTAGCTATTCAGGTCTGACCGGCTGCGCAGAGCGGGGGTCACCTGAGGCAGCCGGGGGGCAGCAAACCAACCTTCCCAGCCTCCCTCTTTATGTAATAATTAATCTGAAAAGTGACAGCGCAGGATAACAGGCTCACAAAACGATGACGTTTTAATTTGCGGAAATATTTTAAAGCTGGATGTGTTTGCCAAGCCCCTCAAGATACATCTAAAAATAAATCAAGCGAGTGAGCGCTGCCGGCCGCCGTATTCTGCAGGCAGGGCTTCCCACAGCCCTGCATTTGGGGAGTGCGTGGACATGGGCCATCAGAAGACCCACGTGGTAGGTTTTTGGCTTCCAAGGAGGACGGGAAAGATCTGCCCTTCTCCTTACAGAGCAGACCTTCTGCACAACAAGCAAGAAACCTACCACAGCTGAACCTCACAAAGCCGTTCATCCTGAAGCCTAATGATGACCACTTAGCTATTGCATTGCCTTAATTCTTTCGTTGCTGATGAGTTAACAAGGACTTCTTCTGCTGTCTCACCAGTAATTGGCATGCCCCAAAGACAGGATGGTACTTGTTTCCGAGCAGCAGTTGCTTACATAAGGATGACAGGAAACAAAGAGGCAAAGTTGCCCCTGACTCAGCATCTTTCCAGAAGGGCTGTTAGTACCAACACCAAGGATTTTTCTCTACTAAAACCTTCTAACCCGTCCCTCCATGCCCAACAGGTACCATGCAAACCATCAATGTTGCAAAACTCAACAAATCTAAAGAAGGAAGTTGAAGAAGAGCAAGAAGAGCAAGACATATGCGACACGTGGTGCTTCCCAGTTGTTTCCCCTCAGTGGCCGGTCTGGCCCAAACCAGGACACTCCTCTTTCCTAATTAAGCACTTTAATTGTCAAAACCATCAAACTTGGCTCTGCAGAGCCCCAGATTTACGATGCCTTTCACACAGCATTTAACTGTGTTCTAACGCAGCGGATGGGTGGGATGGGTGGCCTGGGCTGTAAAGCACCTTCCTCCTGAAAGACTCGCACTTAATCAGCTACTTAAATATCACCGCGGCTCAGATGAAATGAAGTCTGTGCTCAACAAGCATAAAGCAACACAACAATTTACAGCCCAGTTCTACACCGGATTTATACATAAATAAAATAAATGGGAGCTGCGGGAGTGGAAGCCGAGCTTCTCAAGATGACTTGGAAGCCTCACAGTGTCCTTAAGTACATTTTAATAAACATTTTTTGCGAAACAAAACACAGATTATTTTTAACCTCTGTGTAGCTAAGCAGACGAGACGGAGGGCAGATGCATTATCAATCTAATCACATACATAAAAACAAAAGTTGCTCATATCTCGCTCAATTAGGATTTTATATTGCAACAGCTATTTCGCATTAGCCATCTCGGTAGAAAACCCCCGTTTTGCACAGTCTTTGCCCAAATAAAGGTCATATCCATTGAGCCTGGCAAAGAAACTTACAGCCTTCAGAATACCAAACGTTCCTTAGAGGAGTTTCACTTAAGATAAAAACTGGCTTAATTAGCAGCAGAGAGGGACCGGTGCGGGATGGAGATGGGCTCGGGGCAGCCCTTGGGAATGCTGCCTTTGGGCAGGACGGGTTGCGGGGACGGCGGGACACGAGGAGGCAGCCGGCTGAAAGCTTGCCCTTAAAACCAAATTAAAAGTCCAGATTCCAAAGGGATCAGACGCCTTTCCCCCCCCCCCCCCC